>WURV02175311.1:0-30742 GCA_011762755.2 Epimenia babai | reverse complement strand
AGGAATATATGACCAGCGACGATTGACAGTTTTTTCCACAACTATAAAAACAGAAATGGCGACTGTCGCAACAGTGGGAAAATTTGTATTACTTTCCAGGTGAAACATAAGATCAGACAATGGAGACATTATACAGCGCTGCCGAATTAGACGGAAATGGTTTCTATTTTAATTTTGAAGCTCGCAGTGCAGATAATGATGAGTTAATAACAGACATCCTCGGAAAATACAAGAGTGTCGGAGAATAAGTTGGAAATACAGAAGTGAATTATTTGTCGCTTGTAATTACGGGTCTAGGTGTGGCTATAATCGAATTATATTTCTTCTGCGAGCGGTTCAATGGTCGCGATATTCTAAGAATCGCTACAAAAGTTTTATTGGATTGCGAGAGAGATTTTGGAAGATGATTTATGGGTATTTAAGGATTTCCGTATAAAGGATTCACAGTTTATTAAATGATGATGTCGTTGCTTGAATGGATTAGGGTTAGGCGTGGCGTGTAATTTGCGAGCTATATCATCGTGCAGTACGGAAATTGTCAAATAGAATCCTCGATGCCTCGTGGTAGCGTCGTGGCAACGTTTAATTATGAGACGAGCTGAAAGTCAATAGACCGGCGGGAAGGGGTATAATTAGACGAGTGAATTATAACAGAGTGGAACGATTGTATATGGCCGGGGCGGGGCGGGGAAAGTCACTGTGGGGGTAGGGCATATGTTTAGGGGGAGGACCGGTGCAGGTGTTAGGGCCGCAACGATGATAGCACGTCCCGGAGAAACATTGTATCCATATTGACTGATCTCTGTAATGCCGTGGAATCGTGTCGTGTTCCCGGGACAGCACACAATGGCTGGGTGTACCGCGATTGTTGCGCGTGAATGCCGGGGGGAGAGCCCTGACAATAGCGGCCATTATTCGAGTCGTTTGTTTTGTCACGCTATAACCGAGCGACTATACGTCTTGCCGTTGCGCGGTAATTTTAACCGTCGCGGAAACGAAGCCGTCCGCGGGACGACGATTCCGCGGTCGTTATAAACCGATTATTACGGACAAGATGAAAAGATTCGCCGCGCTCGACGGAACGAAAAAAGAAACGGAAAGCGAGAACGGCATTGTGCGGTTTCAGAGAAATATCGGATGTCGCAGATAGCTAGAGTTCTGGTTACACAATGATCGCCGCCATTGTGATTGGTAGATAACATCGACGATCAGCCAATCAATCCGGGCAAATGTCGGCGACGGAATACGCCAATTAACGACAAAATAAGAAAAGAACGCGATAAAATTACAATTACAAACCGGGTTGATATTTTAACAGTTGTTTTTTGTTCGGTTCCAGGGATTACATGATGTATACAGCGGCTTGCGTCTTGGCCAGATATGAGCCAACGGTAGTAGTAGGTCGGATTTGGGGGTGGTCAATATTGTCAGTGTGACTGATCATTATTACCTTTAATACAGTAGCAATAAAACGTGGCTTTTAATTTTTATTTACTTTTTAATTCAACAACATTCAGAAAGTTAACCATAAATTTGTAAAGTGTCTTTGATAGCCATGTGTTAAAAGGGCACTATAAATCAATAAAATTTCATTTCATTTTACTTCAAAGTATATCCACCACGATACGGAATAAAGCTTAGCTGATATATTCACTACGTAACTTCTTATTACAGCTGCGGTGGCATTTACGTATTATTTTGTAGAAAGAAAGGGCTAGAACTAAAAGTCAAAACCAGTGTAAGGTAGAACTACCTTAAATTCCTGAGAAAGTTATATTAAATGTTAAGTTACTGTGAAACGTTAGAATTTATGTTATGTTTTAGTTGTAATTTTGAAATAGAAGAAGGCAATGTTGATTGGGTAATCAAATTTTACAAGTAAAATAAATGTGGGAAACATACATGAAATTAAGTTACATTATAGTAGAAAATGATTACGCAATATACAATATTTGCGAGGTAAATATACAATGCGTATATAAGTTAAATTACAATACGATACTGATAACACAATAAAAATATACGTTTAAATATTAATTAAAAAACCGCGCAAATATCCGATCTGAGCTGTAATATTATTAGTTATATCTTCTTTATCTGTGATCTTACTGTATATCGTACGGTTTTTAATTAATTAAAAGGCGAAATGCTATGATTTCACCCCGAGAAAGTGAATACAAGCCCTGTACGAAACTCAACATTTTCCACATTGACAGTTCCTTGATACGAGAGTTCTTGAGCTATTTTTACAAAGCATTCGTCGAAAGAAGCGCGACCTACTCCAGCAGGAGACCAGGCATCGAAAGGAGGCAGCCAGATTGTGACTGGTCATTAACTCCCGCAGACTCAAAAGCCTGGTCAGTTCCAACGGTAATTACCGGTCAGTCGAGGCTGCCGGTCGTCGTAGGTGGTCATTGTGTCGCGACAGAAGGTCCGGTTACGGGAGGCGAACGCAATCTGTTGATGGCACGGTAACACCTGTCTTCCGTTCGTCAATGTTATCAAACTAACATCGAACGAAGTACCGTGTTTCGTCATTGTGACACCGACGAACAATAGACACCCCCCCCCCCGTCTATCGCATCGCCCGACACCTGACTGACCCGACCAACGGACGGGAGCTAACTGTCTGTTGTAGACGCGCTTCCTGCACCAAGAAAAAACTGAAAACTTCTAATACTACTCTATTAATGGTAGTACGCGTGAATGCCAGTCGCAGGTTGCACCCGTAAGAAATTTCACAGCTAACGTCACGACAAATCTTATTCCCACATGAAGATTTTGCATCATTTACTCCCAGGGGTAGGAGGTAGACATGTTGGGTCATAAATCTCATATTGGGTCATAAATCTCATATTGGGTCATAAATCTCATATTGGGTCATAAATTCCATATTGGGTCATAAATTTCATATTGGGTCATAAATTTCATATTGGGTCATAAATTTCATATTGGGTCATAAATCTCATATTGGGTCATAAATCTCATATTGGGTCATAAATCTCATATTGGGTCATAAATCTAATATTGGGTCACAAATCATATATCGGGTCATTTCCGGGGATACAGATAAAAAATCTTCAATCTTCATATGGTTCGTTTCCACAACCTTGAAATGACAGATACGATGCTCTTCTTTAGTGATCGATTACAGTTTTGAATGAGGCTGTTGGTTGCTATAGTAACGATATAGCATTGACATTATGGTATGTTACATTAAAGTACATTTACATTACAGTACAATTACATTATAGCCTGTATACATTACAGTACATTTATATTACAGTAGATTCACTGTATATCATAGTATGTTTACCATTAAAGTACCATTACATTACAGTACATTTACATGACAGTACGTTTACATTATAGTAAATTTACATTATGCCAGATCATTAAGATATCACATCCGGAGATGATAAGACCGTCACTTCATCCGTAGATGTGTTATTAAAATATGTTATCATACGTAAGAAAATGTAAGAATAATGCATCCTTTGACTCGTAAAGTCTGAAAAATGCATGAAAAAATACCAACGGTAAAATATAGAACATACCAGATTAATGCAAGATTTTTCCTCCAAATTCGTCACGTTTAGCCCTAGTGTCTCGCTGGTAGCAAAAGTAGGGCGAAAGAGATAATGTATCACTCCGCAGAAAACCTCTCAAAGCAAGTCGAGTGGCGAATTATGACGATGAGGTGTCATTAATTGCTACCAGCCTGGAGAGTCCAAAGAACACAGGCTCTGGGGGTTAGAGAAAAGAGGACGTAAACAGATTTGTGGGCAGTGATGGGTGACATGCTATTAACCCAACCCAGGCACCCACAGCTTTAGCATCTGGTTCTTAATTTGTGTCCTGAATTCTGACGTGGAACCAGGTTACTCATGCATTTCTCTATCGTCGTATATAGTAAAGAACAAAATTGGAATGGCTATATTGCTTATGACAGAGACTTGCTTGCGTTATCTTTTACCATAATGATAATAATAATAATAAAGCTTTATTTAGAGTGCCGTATTATCCCTTGGTCAATAATGACAAGATGATGTAGACGACACTTTACAATGTTACTAGCTAAAAAACATAAACTAATGAAGTAATGTGCAATTTGGGGAGTACTGCAATGCCTAGTGGTGGTTTTACGCTTGTATAAACTTGTACAATATACACATACTTGCAGTGATGACTACTTTGAATACGTCATCGATAAATGAAGCATTCCGTGCGTATGCAAAAGTTGGTGTTTCAATAAATTTCTATTAGTTTTAAAGGTTTTTTTTTATATTCCTATACATTAACGAGGCTATCCCAAGCGACACCAATTACACAATGATTTCTCGAGCATAATAAACAAATAGACTAAGAAAACTGAATTCAGGACATGAAGCAGTGTTCTGTCAGATATTTGACAATAAATAAGACAGGAGCAGATCTTTAGTGCCTCATGGAGTTTTTTCTGAGAAAGCTATGTCAGAAAAGTCACATGAATCTAATATGAATTGGAGAATTGGAAATGAAATGAAATTTTATTGATTAATAGTGCCCTTTTTAACACATGGCTATCAAAGACAGTTTAGAAATTTATTGTTGCTATATTTAACTAGAAACACAAAGAATACGGCTCAAAATCGAACTCGGTATACCATGAATAAATCAAAAGTATAATAGGCATATACAGTAAGATCACATCTAGAGAAAATATAACTAAAAATATTACAGCACAGATCGGATATTTGTACAGTGTCACACATATAAAGTATTACATGTCTGACACTGTGACACAGACATTAGCCCCAAATGTGTTACTTTAAATAAAAAATGGCATGGTTGTAGAAATGTCAATAAAATATATATTATCTTGCGATTTTTTTTAAATGTCGGTTTTTATCCAGTTTCAATACACAAACATTTAGGGTATTTCATTGCTTATCGGAATGTCATATTGTTGAATAGTTGGTTAATTTTTGCATGTTCCGACATAGCAGGCATCCGTCTTGTTGACACTTGGACATGCACTTGAACTCGTGTCGAGGGACAAGCCTGTTCTTTATTCACCCACCCATTCTTCAACAAAAGACAGAAGTACTCATGTATGTACATACTCCCAGCACCCGGAATATTCCATCGCAACTTGTTGACATTCTTCCACATTCCTTCACAGTTCTGCCCATTCTATTTCGCGGTCGGTCAACGACTTACAACCATCAAAGGATTTACAGTCAATGCTATTGTCATTGTCTGAAATCGCATTATGTCAGAGTCTATAAGAACCGTAACGCGTTTAGCGAGCTCTTGGGAGAGTTATGGGTCTTTTGTTGCCACGCGTTTGTTACGGGGTTATATCTCTTGTATCGCTTTACACTCGACATGGTTCTGGCTATCTCGAGTGCTTGTAGAATTATTCCTAATGCTTTGTCCAACCAGCGTATCGCCGTTTAAATAGAAATGAACCGTGCCCTTCGGAATTATTCGACCGCGAATAATTAACACCAGTCACCAATGATTACGCCCTTCATGTCATTGATCCACTGGTAGTCCAATATCCACTACACCCACGCCCCCTCACCCTCACCCCTCGGGCACTAGTAGTTCACCCAGTGTTGTCCCTATTAGGCTTTGTGTAGTCTATACTGACGCGGTTGTTTCAAGTAGCAGTCCTGAGTATTGTGGAGAATGTCATTGATCTGTTACACTAGGGGAACTACCTCAATGTAGTTGATGGCTGAGTGCTTGGTCGAGAAAATTTGAATGATTACTGAATGCTATAATGTTGAATCAACTAACATCAGCAATCCGGAATCACTATTCACCAATCACTTATCACCAACCGTGAGTCACTATTCATCAATCACTAATCTCCAATCACTAATCATCAATCACTAATCTCCAATCACTCATCTGCAATCACCAATAACCGATCACTATTCATCAATCACTAGTCACCAATAACCAATCACTAATCTCCATTAACCAATCACTAGTCTCAAATCACCAATAACCGATCACCAATCACTAATGTCCAATAACCGATCACCAATCACTTATCTTAAATCTCCAATAACCGATCACCAATCACTAATCTCCAATCAACAATAATCGATCACAGGTCACAAATCATCAATCAGAAATCACCACTAACTATTCACCAGTCACCATTCACCATCAACTTTACCATCATAATAATCAAAATTATCGTCTTTCACAACGAAATAAAATCAAGCACACCAAATGAAATATACCAATTGTATATGATGCCGAAGGGGCTGAGCTTTATGACACTCTTTGATCTTTTGTGTCAAGCATACCAGTCGTAGCTAATCAATTAGTCCGTAGCCACGTTTTATTTGTGGTTTACAATGACTATCTCTGACGTGAAATTGGAACTTTGTGTTCCATTGGAACTTTGTGTTCCATTGGAACTTTGTGTTCGACTGAACAGCAACGTATCGGGGATGTTTTAAATTTCACGGAATGTCTGTCTATTGTTCGAGTTGTGTATTGTCAGCCGTTAACATCATCGCGTTATCTGTGCGTACATAAAGTTCTCATGAATAGGCTAGGTCAATAAATAGTTTAGTCATCATGTATCACCACTCAGATATGTTGACCTTCGCGTACCGTTGACAGTACTAGTTCTACCTGTACCTATTTTGGTCCCATAGCCTTCGTTACATATACTGATGTCTCTCATCAAAGTTTTATCAACACATGGCGACAATGTACATGCATCTTTGTGGTAGAGTGATTCAGACAAAGAAGCTTGTGACACTATACAGGCATCTTTGTGGTAGAGTGATTTAGACAAAGAAGCTTGTGACACTACACAGGTATCTTTGTGGTAGAGTGATTCAGACAAAGAGGCTTGTGACACTACACAGGCATCTTTGTGGCAGAGTAATTCAGACAAAAAGGTTTGTGACACTACACAGGTATCTTTGTGGTAGAGTGATTTAGAGGCTTGTGACACTACACAGGTATCTTTGTGGTAGAGTGATTCAAACAAAGAGGCTTGTGACACTACACAGGTATCTTTGTGGTAGAGTGATTTAAACAAAGAAGCTTGTGACACTATACAGGCATCTTTGTAGTTGAGTGATTCAGACAAAAAGGCTTGTGACACTATACAGGCTTCTTTGTGGTGTGGTATATCCCGTGTTATATCCCAGGAGCCGCGTAGTGTTAAGTGAACTAAGAAGTAACAACAAATCTCACCTCCATGGTATATAATTTATAACGTCATCATTATATCCAGTTCCACTAGTCCAGTACGAATCTGACCAATGTGGTCAGTGGTCAGCAGACTCATCAGTGACGAAGGTCCATGGTTCAACGGTCCATGGTTCAACGGTCCGTGGTTCAACGGTCCGTGGTTCAACGGTCCGTGGTTCAACGGTCCGTGGTTCAACGGTCCGTGGTTCAACGGTCTGTGGTTCAACGGTCTACAGTTCAACCATCATGTTGATACTGTCACATCACCGCCTCACCCCACCCCTGCTGCGTTTATCTACAATAACTCATTATTCACAATTCATTAACAGGACATAGTGTCTACATTGTAATAAAGACGAATTGCTCCTCTCCCCCAAAAAAACCACGCAATCTCACTGGAAAACCAGTTTTGTAATAGGCTACATTTATAATATCTCCATCTGTAACAAGTGTCCTAAGCTGTATTAATTACCCAGTATATTATATTATGTTTCTTTATAGAGGCGATCTTGCTTTGGATTGTGGTTGTCTATATGTACGTGTATAAATCATATTGACAGTCGACCTTTTTTCATTCTCGCTTGAATAAGTTTTTATGTACAAAGACTATATGAACATGCTGAAATGTCGAAATATCGTGACTGTGGTGAAAGTTTTTGTTTGGTTTGCAAAAGCATGTTATGTTTTCGCGTCTAATCACTTCCCTGTTTTGGCGTATATCGGCTAATAAAATTGTTTGAAAGTTGTTAGACAGGTAATGTACATAGCTTAAAATTGTAAAATGGCCGGTGTAAATAATGTAAAAGTTGTATAACAGGTGGTATAAGTATTTGCGGGCGAAGTTGTAAGATAAGGCGGTGTAAATAGTCGAAATTGCTATATAGACCGCAAGTATCAGCCAATAAAGGCTCCCAGAAGCGGTTTTCAATTTTGGCAGCTATTCAGCGCATTGTGGCAGCTATTCAGCGCATATACAATATCTTCATCACTCGCATACCACCCCTACCAAGGGTAATATCGTACATTTACCCATTTTGGAGACAGGTTTACGCCAGCAATCGGGGAGAAATGACTCGCAGAAAACTGAACGGTTTCGAACCCGCGACCTTTTAGTTACGAGTCCGGTGTTCCTACCGCTCGACTAACTGCTAGTGGCAGTGTAAATAGTTGCAGCTGAAGTTGTAAAACAGGCGTTGTGTATGGAAACTTGATGCAAGTGGTCCTGGAGGTGGCAATTCGCAAGTAACATTTAAGTTTCAGGTCACAGCCCGAACTTAACAAAACATTGGCCATGTAATTGTAAGCATTGGTTGGTGCGTCAATATATTGCGCTAATGTCACCATTATGGGTCTCCCTGGATGGTCACGGTTCTTGGTAGCCGTAACATTCCATTTTCTCAGGCAGTAGCAACTATAATTACATTTTCAGAAAATTTTATTAACTCTTAGATGAAACTGAAACGTGACTGCTCAGACATGTGATATATTTTTTGAGGTTCAGTATGAGTAGGTTTTGTACCTTATATGAATGTGTTGGTGAGGCATGAGGGAACTAGTCTTTTTCATGCAGAAATACAGCCATGGTATCTGGCCTCATCAATTATATATATATATATTACAGGTATGTGGCTGTCTTAATTATATATGTTATACTAACGTGGCCTCATTACATATATTACAGGTATGTTGCAAGAATACGACCTCATTAATCGCATACCTTACAGGGAGGTCATCTCATATGTTACACGCAGTCCTGTGTCCAGTGACAGCACTTCACGCTTGTAATAGCATGAAATGTTTTTCGAGGTTTTTTCTGCCCCACTGCCCCCATAATTAATGTACAGGAAATCAGAGAGATTTTCATGCTTCTATCGAGACAACGTTCCACAAACGTGCGTCAAGCGCTTTATGTATTTTAAATTTGATCAGGGTATAATGAGGCCGTTGATAATGTAAGAAGTGCTACTGATATTTAATACCATTAATAAAGATACTCTCAATGCTCACCTTTTCCTGTAGTTATCATCTAACACAGCATCAACACATCTGAAGAGGGGTTTTCCACTTCCCATTTTTTCTCTCTCCATGTTGCCACTGATTGGAATGTTACCCCGGGTCTGGTGCGGGTTCTTGTATCAAAAATGCGTATACATTATATCAGTAACAGCTGATAAATGACACATATGTATGAGATAGATTTGCAATAAAACAGCATATCTTCTCTCTAACAAGAACAACCCACAGAATGTCGACACAAGATTACTGTTTGTCAGCGATCATTTCTTTCATTTATCTCTGTCCATCTATTTACAGAACGAATTTGTATTTTTTATTTACATGATGAATTTTTTATTTTTATATTTGCCCTGTTTTTACCTAGCGCATAAAATTCGAAGGTGTTTTTTAAGTGTTTTTGTAAACCACCTCAGAGCACCATGCGTGGTTGAGGGGTTTAAAAATAGTCGATCATCATGCTTGTTACAGATATCTGTGTATATCGCTGGCTATTTATATACGGACTTTAAACATCAGTGGTTCTAAAAAACGGTGTTAAATACCTAAATGCACAGGAATAATCACGTCCCTGTAGCTCAGTTGGTAGAGCACAAGATCGGTTATCTGGGGGTCGTGGGTTCGAGTCCCATCAGGGGTATAGGTTTTTTCCTGCGCATTTCTCTCCAGCTCTTTATAGAACCACATTGGCTAATTCTATAGTTACTCACTGAATTATTACCCTATTTGCGTTGTCTTTGTTTGTTTCTCCAATCCTGTGGGTACCCTTTGACACCGTGGGTAGTTGACCCGTGAACGTGTCAACATCGCTCCATATGTACGTAGGTGTGTAGGCGTTAATCTAGAGCTACCCCCTTTTCACTTTCAATAGTGCGCAGACGCATAAATCACCGAATTCACAACGCGATAAACAACCGAACAAACGGGCCATACGACAACAATACAGACCTACACTTACTACAGTACGACTCTCTCTCCATATAGCTGTCATAAGACTTATTTCATTTCTCTCACCGATGATGTTTATTTTTTAAACAGAGAGTAAAAAAGTGTATCTTGTATTATTTATTAAAAAGGAACTGTTCGCATTTGTCAGTTTGTCATTCGTGCATACAGTAGAACTAGTTTATTTACGTTTCGTTTTAACTCCTTAATCTTAGAGCTATGGTATAGTTAAACGCCATTTTCTCTATTACCATTAACCTGTATTACCAGTAACAGGACATTTTTTATTTATATTATGTGATGGTAATTAGGAAAGCCAATGTGGTTCTATAAATAGCTGGAGAGAAATGCACAGGAAAATCAGGGGTCTAGGTGGGTCCCATCAGGGGTATAGGTTTTTTCCCTTGCATATCTCTCCAGTTATTTAAATTAAGTGCAGAAAAACCTTGTCTCGCGTGCTTCTCGAACCCGCGATGTGCAAATAACTAATCTGGAGTTCAGCCAGATCTACCACGAGAGACAAGGTTTTTTGTATTTCTCTAGTGTGAATTTCGAATAGCACAAAAATAGCGAGTTTGAATTTTAACTATTATCATCTACTCAAGGTGGTTGTTTGCTGCATAATATTAGTATCACATCATCCGCCCTCCGTGTGCTACTTTAATTCATTCATTAGAAAAGAGAACATCTCGCACTAATTCTCTTCTTTACTCTAGTCAGTCGACTCCTACGTTAGTATACGTTTGGATTTATGTTTATCTTTACACAATCTAATATCGTAGAATTTTATCGGATATAGAAGTTTGCATCTTTTTATAGGGTGGTAAGTTCTTACCTATCCATACATATACAGTGTATGTGAGCTGTATAGTATTATGCGAGACCATGTTCTTTGAGATATTTTCCTCAACATCGCACGGGTTATTGTTCCAAATACCACTGTAACAGCTACCTTCATCTCATCATCAGACTGATGACGTTGTTTAGCCACAATGTCTTTTCTCTATCCAAAAGCGAGTTATTAAATTATCGCATGTTGTCACCTTTCCTGGGGGGCTGAGGATGTTACAGAACCATGACCTATCCACTTCTATAATATATATTATACAGAGAATAAAATATATCATCATAATATACGGATGGGTAGGGACTTTTGTACTACCCTATACAGTAGGTTGTCATATAAAACAACAGGTCATAAAGGCGCCTTAGAGACATACTAGTTATTAGGGTCCTCCAAAACAAATGTATTATTATAAAATTTGCAGAACACATTGAATTGAAAGGGAACTTTCAAAACTACTGAATAGAGACATATACGATATGTTTACAAAAATCTCTAGTCTATCGAAAAATTTTTTTCAAGATTTTTAACATTCTTAAACTGATTCATAATCATCCAGTAATATGATATATGTATAAATAAAAATTGGTGACAATAAGTAACAAGAAAATATGTCATGAATCCTGATCTGTCATTTGTTAAGAGATAATTGTTGCAACTGTAGGTTTATAGTTTTTCTTGATAGAATCCACCGCTGATAAAGAAAAAATTCGATGAGCATTTCTTTCTAACACTTCGTAATATGCGCTAAAATCGGTGTCTTTATTAAGCAGTTCATTAATTCTAGACATGTTGACATTTTTGTTATGCTAATGACGTGGGGGTCTTGGCATTTCCTCACTTGTTTAAATTTGTAGGAAGGGACGATGTCAGTGTATGCTTAATTATGGCAAAGCCATTTCACGCGGCCTCAGCATGAAAGGTGTTCGAATTTGCGCTTAAAAAATTAGCAATACTTCGCAGATGGTCGAAGAGAAATTATATCGTTTTTGTAAATGAACGTGATACGAATGTGTTTCATGTTTTACCGATACGTGCGATGACTGTTTATATCTTGTCATTCGTTCTGGCAATTATATTGAACAAGTAGGAGTATAGGCGTAACATAGTAAACAGTAATTAGAGCGTATATTCATGTTAATTTCTATCTGCGTTGCAACTAGCACATTAGACTAATAAGGGTACGAGTGAGATACTCGGGTAATGCAAAACCTGGCTAATCTAGTGAACAAAGATAAAGTACAAGACGTAGATTAACAAAAGCTAGATAGATACATGTGTCTATTCGTGCGAATTGCTTAACCAATCTTACTGCCGGTAATTCCTTTGAAGAAATCTCTGATCAAAAGCGGTTGAAACTAAAACGTTTAAATGAACCGTTTGGCGCTTTAGCAACTGAGCTACAGGTCAGACTCCTTGTATTTAGGTGTTCCTGACCTTCAAGATGGACAGATTTTAAATTTTAGCCATGCCAACGTTATATCCGGATAATTATCTTGTTTCATTTTGTCCATCTCGCTTATGTGTCAGTCGTACGTCTCCGATGTTATCCACAACGTGCGAGCTTACTCATATTTCACTAATTTATATATCAGCTTCTATCAGGTCCCAAGGTTGGCCATATTGTAGCTGAATATTTAGAAGAGTCCTCTCTTCCCCTTTATGTTGTCCAATTTATTCACTCTATTTCAAGCAAGTGCATTTTCTTGTGAGATTATCGTTGACAGTGGCTAGGAAATTCGCAATTTGTGATGGTTCAGGAAACTACTCCATGCAGTCACTGCAAAAGAGAATGATGTCACCAATTGCCATTTCAACATGAAATTGTCTGAATTACAGTATTTTAGAAAATTCTAGCTGTGGAAAATTTGTTGTGATTTTTTTTAGATATTATGCTGATGTCATGAATACTTTCAGATTGTAAATATTTTTGAATTTCCATATTTAAGTCACTGATATGTTTTTCTTCAGGCTCCAAACAATGGCATCGTTAGACCAGTCGCATTCAAACCAGTTCCCCGCACGTGCTTCATGAGTCCGCCGATTGGGCAGTCGTCGCCTGACAGGAAGTCACATCACAAAGATGAAGGGTATGGATCGCAGGACTACCGCTGTAATCCTGCTAATACTTCCCATAGTTCATTGCATGGTGGCGGGGACAGCTCCACGAGTTTCTCAAGTGACTTTGGAGCGGTACGACACGCCGATCATGTTGAGTCGCTGAATGCAAGTCGAGTGTCTAGTCATAATGGTCATGCGGAGGGATACGTGCAGACGCCTTCTCCGAGTGACAGCGGGGTCGGGGAACTAGAAGCCATGCTTAGGGAACGAGATGCCGAGATCAATACGCTACGAAATGTTATGGATAAAAATGAGCGCGCGATATTTCAGGTGTACGAAGAGAAAAAGATGGCATGGGTATCGGAAATGCGAGAGTTAAAGATTGATTATGAGCGAAAGTTGAAGCTACAGCAGAGGAAGACATTTAAGAATGAGCAGCAGTTGATGTTGCAGCTGTATAAGTTGCAACAAGAACACAAATCGCTGAAGGAAGGGTACGAAAAGATGCAGTCGGAACGTGATCTAGCTGTAGCGCAACGAATTGAACTCGAAAATGATGCGAAAGCTGCAAAGACTGAAGTCAAGGAATCCGAAAGGGAACGGCAGCAGACATCGGGTGAGATTGCTCATATAAAACAGAAACTGAAAGAATCAACTGAGGATTTAACAAGTAAATCATCACAAAATGTTTCATTACGGACCGAATTGCGAAATTATCAATGTCAGTTGGATGCGCTGCATTTGGACTTAGCCGAGACAAAGAAATGTCTTTGCAATAAAGATTCAGAGATGAAGAGACTTCAAATTGAATATGACAGACTTTTACATGATAATAACAACAGTCGCTGTAGTAATGTGTCGGACGTGTCGAATCATTCGGAAAAGAACGTCTGTAAAAATACGAAAGGTGTGAGTAAATCGGTGAGTCAATCGTCGCTGTTATCAAATGGGAATACGGCGTCGGATTGTAACGATGTGCATTTATTGAAAGAAGAAATGGATCGGGTGAAGGGCGAGTTCATGAACGAGAAGGAGGTCTGGTTAGAAGAGAAGAACAAAGTCATACGATACCAGAAGCAGTTACAGTTGAATTACGTGCAGATGTTTCGCAAGAACAAATCACTGGAGGCAGAGGTCGAACAGTTGACATTGGAGTTGGAGAATCGAGACATGAAACTGTTGGCGTTGAACGGAGAGGAATCCGCATGCTGATTATGTTTAACTCATTGGTCGTTTCGGTTTGCATGGTGAGCAAAGATGGACACGCCTGTACTCATTGTACATTTAATATTGCAAATTTTCCCGCAATTGTCTCGTTTTGATGGGGACAAACGGGTCTTTGGCTTCCATCCTTTACTAATTGCGTGAAATTTGTATACAAATTTTTCAGATGAAAGGCATTTCATCAGGTTTTTCAATGGTACAACTATTCTCTACTAGGAATGTATTTTGTATTTGGACTGTAAACTTGTGCTAAAATTCAGTTTAATGTAATAATCCTTTGTAATGCTAATATTATCGGGTAACAATGTATACTTGGCTCAAAACTTTTCCGTTAATGCTCTCACGAAAAACCATACCTGTGTTGCCATGCGCTATAAGAGACCGGCAAATGATCAATTAGCAAACTGTACCTAAACCCTAAAATACTGTTTGCTCATTAATTCACCAGTCCTTTTGTAGCTCATAGAACAGATTGCGGGGTGGCACAGGACACACGGCCAATCGTGGGGGAATTCTTGGAAAACATTTTGTAAATTAAGTAATTTTGTTACTGCTACTCATCGTAATTTGACGTCAACACGAAACAGTAACCAAGCAATCTCTGTTATACGAATACATCCTATATCAAGTTCTGATCCGACCCGTAGGTGCATGAAACAAACTCTCGACTCCTACCCTGGTGCCATACCATATGTGCTGTGATTTACTTGTACAGCACAAATTAATTTAATTTAATCGTTGCAGTTTTAATGTATATTGTATGCGACAAGACTTCACATTGATAAAGATCTTCATTTCGTCTATCGTCTCGACTCTTGGTCAGTAATTTCATGATTTGTCTAATTTTTGATTCGCTGCATTCGCCAAGTACTTTTATTGCTTGTTTTCCCCTAATGTGGCGCTACCCCAAAAAGTTTAAAGACACCCGATGATGCACAGTGTCTTATTAACTACGTCCATTAATGCTTCTTCAGCAAAAAAAAACAGAAGGGTTAATTTATTTTCATCTTATCAAATATTATTATTATTATCATTGTTTTAATCAACAAGAAACCACATATATAATTAAGAAAACTAAAATACACGCAATACAAAATTTTCCAATAATAGAACCATACACTAATTTTTTACACTATATACAAATAGAAAACAGGTCATTGGTTTGTTATCTTGGAGGATTAGTTGTTGAAGGGGTGGGGGGGGGGGGTGCTAAGAAGTGTGAAGTTGTGAATTTTTGGGTTAGCACAATATCTTGAATTATGATGAAGTGAGAAGTGTCTGTTGCCTTGACTTTTTTGTTTTCCACTATATGGCTCACACGGCAAACCACAACTTCAATGACTTGAAATTGAAATGAATTGAAATTAGTGACATTTCAGTGCTGATATGCGCTAGCATTAACTCTTATTGCTCTACCGACACTAAATACATTCAGAGGGCTTTCAGGGGTGAGTTTCGATCAGTCATTATACGAAGTTTATTTCTCTTAAGACATAAATAATTTTATAAATAATGACACTATTCTAATGAATTTAATACGGATTTTCAATATCGGGAATGTGATGGATAATTTCCTACGATTGATCATTTTCTCTGATGATTCTCGGCTTGTCATTTATTCCTAATCGCTTAACCAGACGCCGTCTACTTCAGTACAACGTGCTCTACTCTACCTCTCCACTCTCTACTACCTTGTTACCGCGACCTTTATAGATAGATATATTTTACACTTACCCTATGAACGCACATTCTTTCGAACATTTCCCTCCGATTCAATGTTGTATAAGGGAGGTAATTCGTACGAAAAGGTCACCAAGGGGCCTAATTAATAACATCTGCATTTTATACAGTTGATAGTTTAGCTATGATGGAATTTTGAGATCCATTTTTCAACCATAACCAAAAATAACTATTTCAATCAGGGCATTGTGAACCGTTCATAACATGAATCACTCCATGTTTTGCTCCATACACTCCGTTAATGAAAATCACGGGCCACTTTTCATACAAAGTATTGCCAAATTTACTCATATGATATTACAAAAAAGCGTAGGAAAAATACGCCATCTTGTATAAGTGTACCGTCGTAGTTATTTTACGAAATTAAAAATGAAACTGCAAAAGTATATTCTCGACTACAGCGTTATTTTCTATACAGTCTTCGATGAAATGTGTCAATAGCATTAATTCGTTGGCAAATCTCCAGTGATATTGGTTACCATATATACAGCATTGCAATTCGGTTGAAATGCCTAGAATTTATGAGGGTTACGAAATAACCCTAGGGACACCGTCGAGTCTGAGTGGGTTAGACAGATGACCGTTGACTCCTTATGGCACTTGTTTAGAATTTCAAGGCTAACCAGATGCTTACAGGCAGACAAGGATTTAAGGCATTTTTTGCCACAAACTTTTTTTGGCTGGACCGATGAATGATACCGAGTCTGGAATTCAACCTAAATAATTTAATCATTATGCCACAAGCCCTATATATTTCTTAGCAATCGTGGTTTCCGAAGGGTAAATGGCATGTTTGGCTGTTATGGAATTATACATTGTAATGAACTCCGATATATTTGAAAATTGACAGTATATTTCAAAGTTGTACATTAGAACAGTAAAAGGTCGTTACCAGTCCTGAAAATAGTTATTTTTTCGCCGTTCCTCATCCTAACATGCAAGGGCCGATGATAAACAATAGGGAGCGCGAGTAATTCGCAGTTGCGTCCCATGAATTGAAATGAGGAGGCATTCTTGTTCTGGGTAGGTGGCGTAGTGATTAGAACGCTTGACTTTGAATCTAGGTCCCTGGTTCAAATCCCGCTCTAACCATACGAACTGTGGCGTTTTTCGGGCTGAAATGGGGGTCAGGGTAGCCCTGGCTGTGTCGTTCTGTTAGGGCGCTTTCCCTCTGACGTTTACTGTGCTTCAGATGCTCTATATATGATCTCTATGTCGCTTACCTCCCCGCTATGTTATTCCTTATTTGCGAATTTGTATTGAAAAATTTATAGGTTAAAATGCATGAAAAATTCATAGTCAAAACCCTAAAGTAACTGAGGTATGCCTCCTAATTGCTATTCGGGGACGATTACTCTGTGCTCGGCACTCCCTATAAGGAACGATTTATTCAATATTAGTTTGGTTCTCGTCACTGTTCAATATAAGAAAGGGTAACACCTTATGAGACAAACTGCCATTATTCATAAACGAGTTTTCACGCCTGTATTATCCTTCGGGCTTTCGATTGCGCCTGAAACGACGAAATAAGGCGCGGTGTATTTCATGAAAGACTTTGCCTTTGGAAAAAGCGATTTTCGGGAACCGTTGAGGCTGCCCTTTTGAAAATGTGCTTTCGGTATATGAGGGTTCTCGTAGCGGCATATTCCACGGACCGTTGGATGTGTGGGTGTTCCATTTATTACCGGGATGCCTCTTCTGCTTAAAGATTAAATACGGTATCAGCTGGCAATGCCGAATGGAGCATCGCCAACAGTGAGCAAATAAAACACAAGCTATAGGTAAATATCGACATTCTATATTTATCAGTGTGAGTTGTATACTGTATGCTGAACATCCAGCGGCGAGGTGCAGCTGAGCCAGACGTCGGGGAACTTTGAAGCAAGGTTCAGATTGGGGAAACTAACAAAAAAATGTAGAGCTTAGGCCTACATAGAAATACGAAATGCACTTCGTCAGAGATTGCTACGACTTGACGCAAGCTTTTTTAATAATCTGTAATTACAAATACATAACGTAGTAAATATAGTAACTGAATCTGACGGTCGCATCTAATTAATGGGGTTGCAGGCCGTACTTTTGAAAGAAACGGCTCTGCGGGCGACGTTCTCCCCAGCATCAGCGTGATACTTCGTATTTTGGAGTAGGTTTGACCATTTCTAAACTGAATATGGCAGAAACGTCGTTTATATACAGCCAGAATCTGTAGCTCAGTTGGTAGAGCACCAGACCGGTTATCTGGGGGTCGAGGTTTCGAGTCCCATCAGGGTATAGGTTTTTTCCTGTGCATTTCTCTCCAGCTATTGAAAGAACCACATTGGATATCCTAATTACCAGCCAGAATCGACTATCTCGACATAGGACATAGTGCTATGATGTCGTGACTTATTGTAGCTAATATTAATACGTTACCATTTATCGTTATTTCGATTTCATCGCGTGATGGGTTGATTTATTTTCCTCCACGACTTGTCACGTTGACAACCGCCGTTGCAGTAGAATCACACCAGAGGAGAACGGTCACGTTTGGGCCTGACAAACTTTCGCATCCACCTCCCCAGACTTCCACTCATCCAGCCGACCTGTCTTAAAGCGGTCTAGATCGACGGCAGTGCATTTTTACGCTATATCCACCCAGCCATGAGGCGCCGCGAGCATGTGGCAATTACACAGCATTTTGCATATCTTTACGCTGGTTGCATACGCTGCGCCTTTATCAATTCTAACTGACAATCATTTTCTCTAAAATAGCGTAAGCAACGAAAGCCATGCATGTGGAAAATAACAGTTGCCCAATTTATGCCGTTTTGTAGCCCTATGGCATCTACACTTAAGTAATGAGGTCGTTTGATTGCGCTTATTGCGTTTGTGTAAAACATACCTGTTAGGGGTTTGATAATGACGTCATAAGTGTAGCGTATGGCGCCAAATATATTCGCTGCTTTGCACGTGTATGTTCCACTGTCGGCTTCTGTTGCTCCGAGCAGCTTCAAACTCCCTCGCCGTCTGCTTTCCACGATTTCATTCAGTTTCTCCCGATCTTCGTTACCGCGTGTAAATTGATTCAATTTTATTGGTTTGCTTTCTCGGTACCACGTGACTACAGGAGGCGGCACGCCAAACGCCTTGCAGATAAGAGTAAGACTACCACTTGATCGAATTATGCCATCCCAGTCGATTTCGCTCGTGTGAGTGAAAACAGGCGATATTTGAGGCAGCCTTACGTCCAGACTCTCTGTATGTGAGTGCGCGGAAAAATTAAACACCACGAGATGCGTACGCACCACACACCACACCACCACGCACCACACCACCATGCACCATACCACCACGCACCATACCACCACGCACAACAGCACAACGCACCACACCTCCGCGTACCACGGCATATCACGCAATACCACTATGCACCACACCACCACGCAATCATACACCACCATGCACCACACCACCATGCACCACACTATCACACACCACACCACCATGCACCAGACCACCACACACCACCCACTCCTCACCACACCACCACACATCATACCACTACGCACCACACCACCACACACCATACCACCATGCACCACACTATCACACACCACACCACCACTCACCACACCACACCACTCAGCACCACACACCATACCACCACGCACCACACCACTCCGCACCACACCACCATGCACCACACCACCACGTACCACACCACCACGCACCATACCACCACACAGCACACACGACCACGCGCCACACACCACACCACCGCGCACACCACCATACACCACGCACACCACCACGCCCCATAGCACCATGCACCACACCACCACGCACCATGCACACTGCGCGCGCACACACACACACACACACACGCACACGCACACAATACCTGATATTTTCATAGAAAATAGAATGTTCGATATGTTTGATGAGAATTTCGTTGTCTTATATTCAGTTTTGTGGATTACGCGAGTGACTGTACTAGAGTATGTATACATACCGTCACCCGGTTCTGGCTGTGACGACGACGCGATGGACACAGTTGTATTGGTGGCCTGGGATATCTTTGAAGTCGGTGATACATCTACTAAAATCAAAAGTTGTCTCGATAACTAATCCGATAACCAAAGGCGTAATACATACATTATGCAGTGTGGACGAAGCTGAAAGTTGCGCTCAGCACGTCGACAAAAAGGACCTATATTTAAGAGGAAATATTCATTTGGCGATGCCAGTATTGTATCAGATATACATATACACTGTAAGCAGATTAAGTGGTTACACCTTTATGGCTCACTGGGGAGATAATAGATCGCAAGCTTTCGAATGTTAGACCATTCTTCATCAGGCGAAGCTTATTTCATTTCACCTGATGAAGAATGTTCTAACGTTCGAAAGCTTGTGATCTATATCTCCGCAGTGAGCCATAAAGGTGTTATCACTTGATTTGCTTATATTTGAACTGACTCACACGGCTACCACAATGAGTTCTAAATATACACTGTAGTAATTATAATAAATCAAAGTTGATATTTTATTATATTGACCGTTCCTCTTTGCCGTAAACCCTTGCTTTCCTCCGCCTTCTTCTATAACCGTCAGGGTTATGTAGCGTTCGCCCACCCCGAGGCTGTTTACGCCCATGCACAGGTACACACCTGCGTCGTCCATCGTCACGTTGTGAAAAAAGTAGACGCTCCCATAGATGTCGTTTCCGAGATAGCGTACTGAACTCGTCTTCAGCACCTCCATGAGAATGCTGTTTCGAGTGATCGAATTACGTGGTTTTAGCGCCGGTTTGTTGATTTTCTTTAGCCACTGTTACAGATAAAAACATCAAGTGAAACGGCATATGTGTGGCGTTCTTTGATGGAGTAATTATTATAATTATGATATAAGAAATGAGCGTACGGCATCATTAACTCAAGCAAAGGCCGCCTCTCGCGACATGCTCGCAAGTTGTTCAACTACTCGCCGTTCAGCAGTCGTAAGCAATATTAACGAAAATATGGCGAACAGTGCATATTTTATTGCAATGTGACGATTATCATCCGATGAAAACCGTCCGGACCACGAATAAGATTTTTCAAAACGGGAAATGATCGCTGTGATATTTTGGACATCGGAGGCTAAAGATTTTTTGTGTGTGTGTTCGCGGGCGCACGCGTGTGAGATGAGATGACGAGAAAAAAGAGTTGTATACTAGTTCGGTTTATGATGGATCCAGGGCTGTCTGAACTTAATTCTAAATGGCGCATGCGCGGTGACGATTCAGCAATGATTTTTTCGTTTACCACGATATTCGGTGACGATATACTCCGCACGCGGCATTCTAGCAACGTCTTCTGGCCAAGGTAAACCGCTGTGTCGTTACTGGGATATCCGGGCAAGATCACTGGGGCGCTTGGGTAATCTAAAAAAAAGATAAAGAGGTGAATGGATCGATGCAAAAACACCATCTTGCAACCAGAACCAGCACACACGAAAAAGGAAAGTTGGGTGATCGTTCAATATTTAGATTTAGGCCTAAATATGATTTCGTATAACCATTTTAATGTATGCATTCGTATAATCTATAATTGGTACTTGATTTGCTGGGTTCGATGTCGAGATAGACCATGCGGTGGAGCATCCCAGTTGGTGACGTCACTACACATGCGTAGTAGCCCGATGCATCTACCGTTGCGTCATAGAAGGTTATACGGTGGTTTTGCGATCCCGGTTCGGCGAAAGAAGCACGGTTGACCTCGGAGGCGACGTCGCTAAACATGACGTTGCCAAGCTTGAGATATCCCGGGCCGTTTTTAGGGTTGTCTGCTTCCTTCATCCACTGTAAAATAGTCCGCTGTTGTTACAGGGTATCTCTAGGTTCATATTTTTATCTTTGATACATAAGAGGACAAACGACGAGTCCGCACATATTTTACGTTTATTGCAGTACACTACTTCACATTTATTAATAAATGCTATTGCGGGTGAATTCGCCTGTTCAAAGCAAAAAATTAAAGAAATGTAATTTTTTTATGAATAATGCCGTATTTAGCACCTGTTTATTCCACATTATATCTAGTCATCGCACCTTTATTTGGACGACTCCCTGTTGCTTGGGGTCGAACTCGACTCGGCACTCCAAGCGAACTGTTTGCCCAGTTTGTGCGTTGTGCGGTCCAGGCGTCAGTATCGTGAGACTTATCGGTAGGAACGTGGTAATTTTGTGGGTTATCGATGCCGTTGCACTGGCAGTCTCATCCGGGTTCGGCGTTATCGTGGTATATTCTTGTGTTCTCTCTGACGTCGTGGTGGGTCTGCCGGTAGTGGCTGCCGACATATAGCCGCTTGTTGCTGATGAACTTGTGCTTGGTGTTACGGAAGTCAGGGTGAATATGGTCGCTGCTCTGCGGGAGGTGGGGGCAGTCGTGGTTGGGCTTGGGGTGGCTGAAGTCGTCCTTGTAGTGGAGGTATCGGTGGTGGTTGTTGTGGTATCTGCGCGTAGACATAAGTTGAGCGTACATAAGCAAGCCACAGTCAAACATTTACACGATCGAGAACATTTGTAATAATTCACACAACATCAATGATGTATTATGCCGGAGTTATGATACTACAAGTAGAACACAGAGCCAAAAATTGCTTTTATCTTTCTTGGATAATGTCTGCATGTTCGCTAAAAAGATAGCCGACAAAGACTAGTTATCAATTAGATATACTTCAAATTTGATCAGGTAATATACATCGGCAATGTTAAAATACGACCATTGTAACACCCATACAAGGTTGTCAGTCTTGTATCAGGTATCTAGCAAATTTGACCAGGTAACATAGATTACCGGCGTCCTTGAGAGAGAGAATTGCCGTCTCGTACTGAAAGCTGATAAGATTGCCAACGAGGCATATGTAACTTCCGGCGTGCGTTTCATCCACCCTATCCACCGTCAGCGTGCTTATATACGTATTGTCGCCGATAGCTTGGGTCGTGTGAGTGGACAACATCTGATAAGTATCGTCCAGAACCTTGACCCTCCCTGACCGTGGGCTCTCCGTGACGCGTTTCAGCCACTATACGCCACAAAATGCATTGTTTTATAGTACGGGTATAGGGCTCCAAAATGGAATGAGGCATGAATTTATCACCCTCGAATACATATTCGTAAAATGTAACAACATGACACTCCAATGAGTAGCTTGTAGTGGTATATGCATGACCTGGTAAAATGAGTAGCTTCTAATGGTATATGCATGACCAGGTAAAAGGAGTAATTTCTAATGGTATATGCATGACCTGGTAAAATGAGTAGCTTCTAATGGTATATGCATGACCAGGTAAAAGGAGTAACTTCTAATGGTATATGCATGACCTGGTAAAATGAGTAGCTTTTAATGGTATATGCATGACCTGGTAAAATGAGTAGCTTCTAATGGTATATGCTTGACCTAGTAAAATGAGTAGCTTCTAATGGTATATGCAAGACCTGGTAAATGAGTAGCCTCTAATGGTATATGCATGACCTGGTAAAATGAGTAGCTTCTAGTCGTATATGCATGACCTGGTAAAATGCACCTGCTAAAGCTGCACCCGCTACAGGCGCATTTTATCTGCATCTTTCAATTCCATTTTATACATTAGACTCACCTTGATAAGTTCTATTCCATATATTCCACTTTCATCGATAAGTTCTATTCTATATATTCCACTTTCATCGATAAGTTCTATTCCATATATTCCACTTTCATCGATAAGTTCTATTCTATATATCTCACCTAATTTTCAAACTATTCAGTCATTTCGTTGGCCAGTCAAAATCATCGCTAGCATACATACGACACGTGTCTGAAAATTGACTTTCTCATATGTTATTGACATATTCTATGGTTAGTTAACTATTACCAATACACCCTATTTTCTAGGTGTACACCGCATTACGTAGCCTTGTGGCATAAGTGGTAATCCAGCGGTGCATTTAGCATGTCCATATGCGAATAGCCTATGTTTAGTTGTATACATAGAGCCCATTAATAGTTCTATATTATGAAAGATAAAATCACTGTACCCGGATGACGTGGGGTGATGGGGTAACGAATTCGCACCGAAAAGTCACCGTCACTCCAGGGTTCACGGTCTGGAACTTGGGCGATATGTACCGAATTCGTGGGCTGTCTGAATCACGTTCAAGATGATAATTCTTTGATTATTCACCAGCAACAAGTAGGCCAACGCACGATAGATATCGCCTTATAGCAACATGTTGATTTTATCCAAGCACTGAGATTTTGACATCATAAAAATAAAAATGTTTTAGTAACTGCATATGTCACGTCACATTTTTATTGATTGTAAAATAAAATGGTTTATTTGCTTCAAACAGAATAAATATTAGAAAATTAATAGGCATATGTATTTCAGAGGATATTGGTTATCTAACTTACCATTGATGGCGAAATCTGAATCTGATTGACAAAGTTTCAAAACAAATAACATCGTTACCAAATATGCGGCCAAATGAAACGATAACGATCTCCACTTCGATTTAAATATCGGTAAACGGAACATTTTTGCTAACAAAAAATTAATTAAATGAGTGAAAGAATGAATGATATAGGTTACTCGCGGTGGAGCCCAGATCTAAGCCAGCGTTCCTACAGTTTGGCTGAATGGACACTCATTTAATGTATGTACACTAAGCTTATCCCAATGACCATCACCGTATAATTACACTGATGCGGTGGGCAGCTTGCCAGCGCAATATGTTAATACTGTATACACAATCGGACCGATCTGCTTCACGACACTACCTAATCGAACGTTGACTGAAGACACTGAGACAAGAAAACGGGAACCTATAGAAATTGCAATTGAATGTCGGGATGATACTATTACTCGCACAATCTATCAATCACAAGTTTACCACAGATTCCGTAAGTAAATCGAAAGCCATATTTTGCTCTCTGTACGATGTTGCATTCTGTACATAATATATGGACTCTAAAATGCGCTATCATGTTAATGATTGATGTCTGATACACCTGTTCATGCAATGTTGTCTCGACTCTGTTAAAGCCAGCATCGCGTTTTCGTTTTTGCTTTTGTGTCTTTAATATGTGTTCGGCTTCTACGCACGTGCGCCCATTTATATTGCTGTATATGCGCCTGCATAACGAACTACCATAATAAATAAACATACCTATGTAAGTGTGTATGTCTATATGTGTACTCATGACGTAGGGGCCATCTTCAAGGTCCTCGGCGCAGTCGCATCTTCAGGATTTAATCTCTTTCCTCACATATTTAGTACGTCGACATAAGGTGGGGATCTTTTAAAGTTAGGTGGCTTGACCTTAAGTTGAAAATGACCAAGTAAATGGGAAAGTCTACCATGTCATGTCAGGTATTTCACCTGGTGCAGTGCAATCTGACGTATGCCTGAGCTGTTTATAAGCCAGCATAGCAATGATATACAATGGTAGATAATGGGGTGCAAATGGCGTATCTAACACTTTCGTGATCCCTTAGCTGTTTTACCCGTGTCGAGCCTAATAGGAACATGAAACATAGTGATTTTTGATTGATACTCTAATCTCAGGGAGGCGGGATCTCGAAGGAGGGGGGCGGCTCCCCCTAAAGACGTCACAGCCTCGGCAGTCTCTTACCCTGAAGTGTGAAAAGTCGCATTGCTTGAGGAAAGCCGTAGCTATTCGTGTCTTTGTAGAGAAGCTTTGGTCTGTTAAGTGAACACTCGTCTGTGGACAACTTCTCACACGGTAATCTTTTAATGACGAGACAGTACCCTAGGTGGTAAATGTGACATACTTCCCGTAGTTGAAAGTGCGTTAGGTGCTCTCCATCTCGACCCTCCGAAGCACTTGGGAAATGTCTGAGAAATGAAATCTTGCCAGTTTACATGAAATACCGTCGTTGTATACGACATATGGAAAACGTTGAACGGCTGCTTCTATAAATATTTTTTTAATAATTTGTGACAACCTTAAAACTGGCGCGCTAAGTTGTGTCTTGACTGTAGGTACTGAATACCGATAACAGTAATGTCCCCTGCGTTATCGTGAGTGCCATCTTGACGTTGGCAGCCTAGACGACTTCAGCTGAAAGCGTTGTTAGTAACAGTGTAGCATATAAAGTGAAAGCGATTAATTACAATTTGTTATTACATAAAATAAGTACATAATGAAAGTGAGAAACACGAGTGAAATTTTAACTAAACTGAGATCGTGCATGAAGGAAAGATCTCTGAAAGCTTACATTGTTCCCACTGAAGACGAACATTTAGTAAGTTGAAAAGTCATCTCGAAATTAGAATATCAATATCAATCTAGTGTAGAGGTCGGGGGTCTAGGGAGCCCTTTCGGTGTGGTCTGTTAGGGCTGTTTCCCGCTGACGTGACTGTACCTAAGATGCTCTATGGATTGTCTCTATGCCCCTAACCTCCCCGCTATGTGTTCGTGACATTGTAAATAACCATTAACTTTCCATAGACTTTCATAGGCGACGTGTGCGATATATGTATCACTGCAACAAAAACGTATATAGCAATTTATTTTTTCCTGCAGTTGTTTCATATTGGAATGCACTACTAATATCTATCACGAACGCCACTACTCTTGCAACATTCCAGCATAGACTTATGAGCCTAAAGCTCACATCATGAGACTGGACCCCTTTATGTTTTATTGCACTTATTGGACATTAAACTTTTTCTCTTTCTCCAGGCCCTTTGGCCCTTTTTGGTCCTTCTGTTTATCTCTCTTGTAAAGTGCAATAATACTCGCAGCGCGAGGTATGCACTGTACAGATCATAATCAGAATATGTAGCTCATCTGTAGACGTTTGGAATCAGTGACGTGGATGGAAAAGGTCACTGTCTGGCCAGACTATGGGTTTCCCCACCACTTATTTAGTAGTAGTGGTGTAGTGGTTAGAAGCGCTGCCTTTAATGTGAGAGGTTGCGAGTTCAAACCAGCAGAAACCAAGGATTTTTTCCCACCCCTTTCACAATAGGAAATGAGCAAGTTTTTCGTGCTTGAAAATTGAGAAAGATTCGTCGTGGGATGGTTTATTATAAAAATATCTTAGGGATGTAACAGGGCAATGTTGTACGTACGACTGACATTTAATTACCATATATACTCGCCTATAGGACGGTTTTTAAAGACAATATAAATCCATAGGGTCCACACCCATCTTACAGGCGGGTTAATGAAAATTAATAAAAATTGGGCAGCAAAGATATACTGATACGTACCTTCAGATGTACAACAACTTGTGTATGCGTGTAAGAACACACATCGCGCAAAAACACCGGAAGGACATTGATGATTAAGTCCATTCATTTCATGCCTTCTTATTGAAGCATTGTAAGTCTAAGTAAGGGTAAGTTTCCCATCCAAAGTATAATTGCGACCGATCGCCGTGAATGACTGAAGAAGTGGTAGCACCCTCACACTCCACCCTCGACTTATAGGCTGGTCAGGAGTAAAACCACGATTTCGGCGGCCAAAGTTGGGGTGTCGACTTATAGGCGGATCGACTTATAGGCGAGTATATACGGTATATAAAATGAAATGATGAAATATCGTTGATGTAGTCATCATAAACACTCTCCACAGAGCATCTGAACCTAGGCTCTTACATTGCTACCCAGACCCTTATGGGCAGTTGGGCGCCCGAAAAACGCCACAAGTATTATAATCGTTAGAGCAGGAATCAATCCAGGATCATATGGATTCAGGTCAAACAACTTAACCCCCTACCCTTACCCCTCTATCAAACTTGATAATGTTACATCACAATGGTGTCAAAAAAATTTAGTGGGTATAAATAATAATGCAAAGTTACGTCATGATGGCAGTGTGGGTAAATGCGCCATCTGCCCATGGCCACGTTACACTAATGTTCAACAAAGTCCTCCTCTGTTTCTTTTATCTCTGTATTATGATTAGCTACACTGAGTGGAATCACATATCTTTATACTATTATACCTAATTATCAATTTTAATAGAACTTTAAGATATCTCTATGCTACCAAGGCTAACTTACCATCTGTAATATATATATATATAAAATATATATATATATACAGCTATTCATAGAATTACATTGGCTCCCCCATTACCATCATATTGTCTTCGCTGTTATTTCTACAATACTCAGTATACACGACTAGGATCCTCATCTAGTAGAGCGTGACCTCCTGAAGAATGAGATATACCTGCTATACTTGACTATAGTATCATTGTCTTCGCTGTTATTTCTACAATACTCAGTACACACGACTAGGATCCTCATCCAGTAGAGCGTGACCTGAAGAATGAGATATACTTACTTTAATAGAATTTACCGCTAACCACCCACGAATTGGATCAACAGGGTGAATATACGTGTCACGAGGAGACGAGACGGTCATTTGTGTCCGGCTTTACTGGATCCAGAGGTCAGTTCATGTTCTCTTTACAACCACTTCATTAGTAGGTCGTATAATTAACCCTTACAAAAACCGATATCTGTAATCTCATTACTATAGCACTGTAATTCAGTGACAACAGAGTGCTCAGAGTTAACAATTCCATCATTTCATCATTTCATGTTTTACTTGTTTCTAGTATTGGTGTGTTATATTTATACATTAATTGGGGGGGGGGGATTAACCCGTACCACACTGACATCTGCGCCTCACATTACAATAGCAATACACTAATGTGACAACAGAGTGCTCAGAGTTAACAATTCCATAATTTCATGTTTTACTTTCTTAAAGGTATAAGGTTGCAGTAGTGTAAGGACAACTGGCATTTACTATCACGAATAAAGTAGCACTAAAACCTTGCCTTTCCCCTTTCTCTTGTATCTTACTGTTATTCAAGCTGTTTTTTGCAATGAGAGTCTTCCCATGTGGATAAATTCCATGGTTTAGAATCGTCATTCTGAAACGAATTGCCTTCGTTCCATCGTCATATTCTGTAATTTTCCGTTGTATTGTCATTGAAACATGACCGTATTCTACATGGTTTTGTTTGTTCAGGTGTTGCTATAGTAACGGAAAAATCCGCAGCCCTCTGGACAGATGGACGATACTTTATCCAAGCAGCCAAAGAGCTTGACAACAACTGGGTCCTCATGAAGGAAGGTAAAGCTTCGTAAAACACTCGTGCAATTTTTGTTATTGAGATTGAAATGCGTGAGAAGAATTCATGCGCTGAAATAAATTTATTATCCACATGGGTGCCGAATCCAACCCAACACCCCCAAACAACAAGTCTGGTGTTCTACAAAATGTGACATTAGTTGGTTCAAGTCATGCCGTGGTTAGAACTGCCCCTTTTTGCTTTTCATGTGAGAATTCCCTTCTGAAGGTCAACAGATTTCCCCATCACTTTCCAATCCATCATATAAAATATCTTTTTAGTGATTTTCGTGACTTTTGACTCATAACATGTAAAGTCTATGATTGACAATCGCGGTTTAATTTTTATTTATTCTCTGGTGGTTCCTGAGAGGCATTTATTGGGTTGATTTACAATCTTGGTTTAATGCTTCTTGATTCTTTGGTGATTCTCCTTGTATTCTTTATACTCCTTGCATTTCTATTTAGTCATAGTAACCATAAATTTGTGTAGTGTCTTGAATTGCCATATGTTGGAAGGGCACTAGAAATGAATTAAATTCCATTCCATTTCATTTAACGATTGTGTTAAGCTATGATTTAACTTATATGTACGTTCTATTGTGTTCTATTGTGTTATGCAATATAACTAGTTATCACGAAATGTATATAGGCGCTTTAGAGACATACTAGTTATCAGGGTGCCTCCAAAACAAATGGATTATTATTATTATTTATTTTATTATTATTCCTGACAGACAGTAGGTTTCACTTTTATACTACCATTTCCGACTTTCCCATATTTCTAGGATACATTATTATCATCATTTCACATCTGCATACTACCATGTTATGTCCATTTCATCTGTAAATGATTAGCGAGGAACAGACAGCCATCCCGGCGGCGTTGAATTTCTTTATGAAAATTCCATACAACTTCCCTCTGGCACCCCATGCTGAGACATCATCGGGTGTCTTGAGAATTTCCCAGCAAAAATCTGTCTCTAAATACTTCCCACGTTATTCTTGATACGTTCACTCCAGCTGTTGGGACTTCCTCGATCATCAATAATATCTTTTCCCTATTTACTCGTGACAAACAAATTTACGTAATGCCGTATCTCATGTCGTGAGTTACGAGTGAGTTGTACTTGGCTTTGATTACTCACCACAAGTTTAGATTTGTGATTGTAAATTAGGGCACCATAGAGCAGCTTTACTATTGCATAACGGCCATAGCCCATGTGTATACATTATATAATGTTTGTCAGCTAGGCTAATGAGTAAACTTTAAACTGATGAATGAATTTCTTCTCACAAACGGATTGTGTAATACATGTAACTTCAACCATGAAATAAACACTGATTATTTCCTTGTATAGTCACTATTATATCTCTATCTCCACCAACCCCCCCCCCCTTCACGACCAAGTACAAGAAAAATAAATTGTCCAGGAACTTAGTAAATCATATAATTCAATTCTGACACAGAGGTGTGGGTTGCCTTGTTGGCCATGTCGTGAATACGAAAATACGAAGGTATCGCCTTGTTGACTAACTATATAAGGATTAACACAAACTTTACTATAACAAGTATACTGCG
>WURV02175300.1:0-13876 GCA_011762755.2 Epimenia babai | reverse complement strand
CCCTCTCCTCTCTCTCTCGCTCTCTCTCTCTCTCTCTCTCTCTCTCTCCCTCTCCCTCTCCCCTCCCTCCTCTCTCTCTCCCTCTATCTGCTATCGTTTCTGTTCCCTTTATTCCTATTTCTCTCTGTGTTGCCTTGTGTTAATTTGGTTAGTCTACAATGTGTAACCTTTACTTTATGTATGAAAAGATGAACAATCATACCAAGCGTGAAGACCTAATAATATACTTACAATATAATATCGAAGAGACGCGATTCTTTCGTGGCACAATCTTCCACACTTATTCCGACTTCTACACCAGTATATACTTTACTCCTACTTTTGCGGCCGATTCTAAAAGCTTGGGTGTTTCGGTATCTCTTCAAGTTGACTAATATCTACCGTTATTTATTGAACTAGCTATACACGCGTACTGGCTATACACGTATTATTGAACGTCGTATTGTATCGCGTTACACATCAGATCGCGTGCCCGAGTCGATATACACAGGGTCAACGCTAGCAATCGACTAAACGCTATCCCGGCACGGCAACCGACAGCCGTGTCATGCAGCAGACAAAGGTCCGCGATTAACGTATCGATCTGCCTCAATACACCAATCTGCTTCTAACGGCTGCCGGTCGTCGAACGGCGGGAACCCTCGCCAGATTTACGTTGTCCAACGATGTCGCTACTAAGTGCAGTCTTATTAGCGTAGGAGTCGTTTGCGATCGTCAGTGGGCAGGGAATGATATTGAATGTATTCCACACCGCGTTCACCCAAAGATCGTCGCGCTCAGTTCTGTTGAAATCAAAAACGCACGACGTCCTGATTACAGATCCTGCATTCATCTCAGCCGCATCCCCGATTACATACTATCTTTTAAGGTTTATTGTTATAGGGAACAAATAATGCCAAAGAATCTGCACATTCCCTGGATTATTCCAGCAACTGGGCAAATTCTCTTACAAAAATCAAACCGGAAAACCAATGTTTCCTATTTATTCCAACAGCTATGAATACTCAACGGCTAAGGATAACTTGCTATAATCGTGATATTGTCTGATGTTTCAAACCATTGTTTAGATAACATCAAAGTGAACAAGAAATATACTTTCCAACATAACAAAGTTTCGTAGTCACTCATATATTAGTATATGAAAAGTTTGTGATAGTGAGTACGGTATACATTCTTTGTGTTATGTTCAGGGAATGTGCAGACTCCACATTCGACACAGGCAATGTGCAAATTTCCCTGAAATTGCGGATCCCTGGTTACAGAAATTTTCTATACGCCCTTGCACCAGACTGGCATGAACGGTGACTCCGTGAGAGGCAATCATATCATCATAATATCGATGTACTCGTAAGAATCAAGGAACATTTTAGCCTGCTTTATGTACATATTATATATATTATTTTGGTTCGTTATACGTTTTGTCTCGTTTGACGGCCCTGTTTTCTTATGTATTACACAAGTAAATCTATAGATAAGGTGAATATGGTACGAGTACACAAAGCCCATAAAGCCTACAAAAAATACGTCATTGTGCTGTCGTTTGAAAGGAATTCTAGCGACAGGTGGTTTTTAAATCTGCTTTAGTCATTTTTAAATTATTTTATATAGCATCACACTACGTTGTTTATATTGGTCTACTGATTGGATTGACATTTAAGTTTTTATTTCACAACCAACAATCACCTAAATAAGACACCGGTCCGCCGAAATTGCTTTATGTCACAGCCCTCCGCGTCGGCAGCAGAGCAATACGTCGCTGTCGACTAGCCGAGGGATACTTATGCGTAATTGAGGAGGATGTAGTGTAATAATATCGTGGACTGAATTACCGTAGATGGTACAATAAACAGTATTGAAGAAAAAGGACTCAAAACAATTTCATATTGATGAAAGCACCGCGAGTAACCCACCACTATTAGTACTTCCCCGCTATTTCAGAACGTCAACTAAAAAACCTGTGATCAAATTAATGAATATTAATCGAATAGATGAGACATTATTGTCCTAGGCGTGAGAATATAAGCAAACACTACTGATATCTCTAAAATTGAATTTACAATAACAAATTTTTATACAAAGTAACTGTTATCGCGGAAAAGAAAGCCTCGTGACACATCCCCGCATGGTTTCTAATAGCAATCACGTAACAGTTTAGTTCCTCGCTTTCTTATATAAGCCTGATGAAGAGAAATCCATATATGTGCGAATGTGAAGCCATATTTTATCGCTAATGACGACGGTTTACTCTTCTCATGCGTAACTTCATTTTTACGGCTTCGGCCATTCAGTAGAGTAACTGGGATGTCAGCCCTTAAAGTGGCCGTCGGCCTGCGCATCCCGTGATAAGGAAAATCTTGTTTATGAATAGTGGTCAATAATCGTGGAATTACAATCATTGACGCATAACTAATAAAAATAAATACCCTTACTGAAAAAATAACCTTGGCTACATCAACTGATCTGGCAGGTGCCGTATATGACATTACGTACACATAGGTGGCCATGCATACGTACAGAGCCTGGTCTGACGAGAGGCATATGAGGTCTTGAATTCGTACAAAGCTTGGCCTAACGAACGCCATACGAAGCCATTAATACTGAGTCTGGCCTGACGTAAGTCGTAGGATATATTGCATAGGTATAGAGCCTGGCGTAGCGAGAGTAGTAGTTAATATTACATACGTACAGAGCCTGGCCTTACGAGAGTAGTAGTTAATATTACATACGTACAGAGCCTGGCCTTACGAGAGTAGTAGTTAATACTACATACGTACAGAGCCTGGCCTTACGAGAGCAGTAATTAATACTACATACGTCCAGAGCCTGGCCATACGAGAGTAGTAGGAGACATTGCATACTTACAGACCTATCTTTCAATAAAAAAACTGTTCAGATGTCACATTATTTCTTAAAATGACGAATGACTATAGTGAAGCTATTTTGCATAAAAGCAATAGATATATGGTTGTAAGATAGGACCACTTAAAGGTAAAGATGAAGTACAAAATTTATAGACTGCAAGTATTAGCCGAAGCTTGCAGATGCCGTTCACAATGAATTTTTATGGCAGCTATATTTAGCGCAGATACAATATCTTCGACTCTAGCATATCACTCGATCAAAGAAGATATGAAGCATCTACTCATTTTACTCCAGCTATCGGGGATGAATGCCTTGCTGAGGATCATCTTAGACAAGTCGACCGGTGGGTAGTTTTATACTCGCGACCTTTAGGTTACGATTCCAGTGCCCTTTAACTCGACAAACTGCTTTCTCCAATACGAATACACCATACGAATAATCGTGTATTAGTCATTTCTAGTGGGTCTGCCATGTGATGGTTCGACACTGCCACCTCAGAGTCACTCATTTCTAGTGGGTCTGCGATGTGATGGTTCGACACTGCCATCTCAGAGTCACTCATTTCTAGTGGGTCTGCGATGTGATGGTTCGACACTGCCACCTCAGAGTCACTCATTTCTAGTGGGTCTGCGATGTGATGGTTCGACACTGTCACCTCAGAGTCACATGCTCAAACCCTGATAAAATTTATTCATTTATTACGCTTTAAAGGAATACCAATTCTGAATTAGGGTAAAAAAACATTTTCAATAATTTTTTCCATTGAGGAATATGAATAGGCATATTTTGTCTTCACGGATAAATTAAATAATTGCCCCAAATCCCCATTGTTTTTGCCAAAAATACCGTGAAGCGCAGCAAAGCGTGGGTGATTTGGTTGACTATTATCTGCAAGCGAAGGAATGAACAGCAGTTATTGACCGCAAGTATTAGCCAATCCAGGTGTAAAATGAGTGCGTATGATTACTATCCAACGCAAATACAATACCTCCAACTTGCATATTACCCATATATGATTTCAAGCGTCTATCTATGTTACAGGGATGTGTACTCTAGGACTAACGGATAAATAATTCGTTGAGGACCATCACGAAGTTTTGTACCGGTTGCTTTCTATCACTTTCGAAGTGAACTATGTAGTCTCAGTGTTATCTTATAGTGACGATTTCTATCATCATAATTATATCTCACATCTACACATCTACACAGACAGACACCCGATCTATACATAATCCATGAAGTTCGTGTTTGTGCCCATCTGTCAGTAAATTCCAGACATTAACTGCTCGAGTAGACACGAAGTCGGCTAAAGTCGACCCGAGTTGATTAGTCACGCAACAATTTTGTCCAAGATGGAAGATTTCCGCGACCAGAGCGTGGCTAAATAAATTAGATGGCGACGCCTAATACAAGCTTAACATAGCGATCCTCTCGGTTCTTTATAGGATTTCGTCGCCCAGCTGACCTAATCTATATTATAGATAAGGCCCTAGAATATATTTCATAATATATACAACAGGATCTTGAACGAAATGCGAAGTTGATTTACCGATGTGCCATCGACTTTCTGTTTGCGTATAATACCAGTATATCGTGGAAAAAGCCGAATGAAAGGATGGATTCCATTTTTGACCATGATGTTATGTATGAATATACTAATATTACTTTTAAAATATGAAATATATGCAGTGTACTTATCGGGCTAGATAACAAACTCAAGTTTATACCAATAAAATCCTTGTTTTGTTAGTTATACCCGTTATTCTTCGTTAATCCTCTTTATGTAATAATAAATTATAATGTGGAATGCTGTTAAAGTGTCATTTATAAATCTCCTTATGATGGTCAGTCGTATTTTGTACTACATAAGAGAAAAAGACACGGACACAGTTTTAGAAATCGCACAGATAATAAAACACATGCATATAAGATTACGCTGAGTACAGAAATTACCCATTAAGAGATCCAAAACCTAATTCTTTAAACATTTTATGTTTTGTCAAAGAGTTCCCCGGCTATTGGTGGCAACTAACTACCTAACCAACTAGCGAACGGAGGATCCGATTCAATAACGAACGATCCAATAAAAAATAGCTAAGATTTTCGCAAAGATGTTATGTGTTAGACTACGCAAATCGGTGAATACAATAATGATAAAGATACCATCTTAGCGAGGTAGGGATCACATTACCTTTCAAGCTGGATAATTTGTAAATCATATATGAAAGCGCATATCGAAAAGGTGGCGTTCAAAATAGATTTTCATCGAATTTGTTGGATTGTGGGTGAAAGATTCTTCGCCAATGGCAACCATTAATTTCTAAACAAATTCAAACGCGCAGGAAAACTAACACTTACAGGTAACAAAACGAGATAAAATTGAGATAATTTAGGGCATGCTGGGTAATGTTTCTAACCGGAGTTATCGCTCATTCTTAAACCAAAATGAAAACATTTTCAAAACAATATTGCTCTATTTGAATTTAGGGAAAGCTCGTGTTGATTTTAAGATCAAATAAAGAATATACGTTTGAAATATGTGGGCTAACTGAGTGGAATCAGTTCATTGTTTGGCCCATGATTTTTACAGAGTTGTGTTTATATGGTTAGATTTGCTTATCATAGTGCATAAAATCGCAGTAGTCCAAACCTGACCTTCTAACTTCAGACTTGACGTTCTCACCTGACAATTATTGATATTCGTTCATAAAAGCCACTGGATCTTAATACCAAAAGACGCCAATATCACAGACTCCACTGAATTTACGATGGGTAAAGAATACAGCGATGTGGTATTGGATAATCGCTAGAGAAATGACTCGCATCAGAAAATGTATTTGTTTTTATAAATTTTCGTTACTTTTATAAGAATGTACCATTCGTTCTCCTCGTATAGACAGACTAACGCTGCTAACTAATTAATACATTAAACGATTGGGGCCAACACCTGCTATATAGACTAACTATTTTTGCTGATCGCACACTTTCTCATAAACACTACTTAATCAGTGAAATACGATCAGCGATTAAAACTGTATATTGTTCGTTATTTACTACTCCAAGGTAGCGTGGGGGAGTGCGTTAAGTTATAGTTGAGATTGTATATGTCTTTCGCTATAACAATTATTGATTTGTTTCGACTTATGATCGACATTATACAGGTTTCATTTATACATTAGTAGCTGACTTCCGTTCCGGCCGACGATTTCCACATCCTACTGACTAACAATACTTCGCTCGGGGGTCGCGCTGTGTGTAATTTCCTGCTGTTCTTCGCTATTAGTACGGCTACGCGACAATTGCTCAGTGTCTGAAGCCAAATAATTTTCACGGCGGTAGATTACTTCAAATTGGACCCAACACGTCTTATTTCCAGGGTATTGTGGCCCGTGTAATATTACATGCCTCGACACAAGCGGTAATAACATCTGCGTCGTGTCATTGGGATTTCATTATCATCAGCTCTGACGCACACGCTCTTTGTCTCCGCCACCCCAACTATGCGTTACAGCGTCGTAAAAACTTCTTGCGATCGTAGATTGAATTTAGCCCCCATTTTGTCGGTATATTTAATGCATTTTCTCGTCGCGATAAATATATCTTTATCGCTCGAGGGATCATTCTTGGGTAAATATCATTTCTCTGTTTTCGAAAATGGTAGCCGCACGTTAAAGGTGAAGATCACGTTGGCGGTGACTTGACGCGACGTTTTCATCCCAATAATCTTATACAATATCCTAATATACATGGCAGACCTAACAAATAAATCTTAAAGAGCAGATACGAGCGAACCATTTAGTTGATTGTAAGAATTGTTTGATATATTCTAGTTATGCTATCTTTGTGCACCCGTACCATTGATTATAAATTACTGTATATATGCTATATATGTAATACACTTTCTCGAGTGGCAAGCTATACAATAGTTGTAAACCTCAATTCCAATACATTTGAATGGAGGAAGCTACCGAAAAGGTTACTTTTACTCGCATTCATCAAATCGTTTGATGTATGCAGATCGGCTTCAGTTTTATAGTGGGGAAAACACCATGGTGAAAATCGGCGAGTCGCGGCAGACAGTTGGCTTCGTTTATACAAGTCACTGATCACAAACGCCGACAGACAGCCTGCTTATGTAGCACAATCCGTTATTTCTGTGCTAGCGATGATAATTTGTAATGAAATGGGGGAGAGGTACCCGCTATCGGGGCCATACAACGAACATCTAAAACACAGAAACGCCAGACGGAAGAAGCCCGTACATAACCTCACTCTCAGGGCAATACATACCTCCATTGGCAATCGCAAAATGTCGATATTAGTATATGTTTCGCAACAGCAGCGATTCCGTTGGGAACGCTTGAGAACAGTTTTTGGAGATATTCTTGCGGCAAGTTTCTCCAAATGTCCTGGAGGACTTCCCACAGTTGAGCAGCAGACCCAGGCTGTCGTTTATTCTTCTCACTGTCCACACCGCCTCGATGATATTGAGGTCGGGACTCTGAGGAGGGGGGGGGGCACTGCAGAACGGTGTGCCGTCTGTGGTTTTGTGTTCTAGTTCCGTTTTTATTGTATTGGCCGAAGGTTTAGGGTCATTGTCTTGCTGAAATGTGAAATTGTTACCTATCAGTCGCTTTTCTCTCAAGTCCACTGTCAATGCCTACCTTCTCTGAAAAGCATTCAGTTCCATAATGATTTTAGTCAACTGCGCGCATCTTAGTATCCTTAGGCTATTATAATTATCATCTAGGTAGAACAGATTCATCGTAAATTTCACCATTTCATGCCAATAATGCTTTTTACTTGTTACATACCATTATATTTTCTATTCATTTTTTGTGTATACCATGTTGTATTACCATTGTAAAGTGTCGCTGATAACTAGTTAGTTGAAGAGGCGCTATAAATACAATAATAACAATGATAATAATTTCCTGATGGCACAGCATTGTGGCTGAGGATCTGTTTGTACTTGGGAGCATTAATGATTTCATCTGTTATCACTTAATCCCTGACACCATTGGCTGTGATGCAACCCGAAACCATGACAGAACCTCCGCCATGCTTAACTGTAGGCTGGAGACACGATTTATCGTACCTCTCACCCTTGCGCCGTCTCTCATACTGCCTTCTGTTTGAACTAAATATTTCATATTTTGACTTATGGCATCTGGCAAATATGAGTCTCTTAGTGACATGAGTCTTTCGTGAATAAGGTTTTTAGCCGCAACCCTCCCATGCAGACTACTACGAGGAAAACTTCTACGAATAGTTGATACGTCAACTTTAATGCCTGTACTTTTTTCTGGTTCACTTGCGAGATTACTGCTTGTTCTCCACCTGTTCCTCAATGATGTAACCTAAAAGTAGTGTTTATCTTTTCCAGAGAGTTTCTTAGCCCTACCACATCTTTTCTCGTCTTTAACCGGTCGGCTTTCGTTGTATTTATTGGATGCCGTTCCTAGAATATCTAGTATGGAGAGCAATTTCTCTTTGTGAATGTCCTTGTTGATGTGACAACACTATTTTATGTCTATCAAACTGATTTATCATAGGCATAGCCAGAATAATAAGCAAAAAGCAAAAATAGCATGAGAACATGTGACTGTTATTAGAAGGAAAAAAAGTCATGTTTTATGGCTGGTCTTGAAAAAATTCTAGGTGCTTTTCAGCCACCCAAGCCATGCAGTAGACCTGCTATGGGCTTTCTATGGTAACTAACAAGGGCCATATGCAATAGTCTACACCTGGCAAGAGTGACGTGTGCAACTTACTTGACCATCAGAGTGAAATATGGCACAATTCACATCGCAATTTCAATTTGTTGCTATTACATCAATAATTTGTAATAACATGCTTGCTTTGTAATAAATAGCAATGCAGAGTCTCTGCAGATAAGATAATGCCAAATAATTCCCCCAAATATAAAAAAGAAATATTTGAAATTTAGTGGGTGGCCCAAGACTGTATGTATGTGTTTGATATTTTTATGTTAATAATAATAATAGAGCTTATTTACAGTGCCGAATTATTTTATGGTCATTAATGACAAGATAATGTCGACGAAAATTTACAATTTTCCAACCTAAAAAACATTAACTAATGCGGTTATGCGCAATTTGAGGAGTAATGCAATGCTTAGTGGTGGTTTTGAACTTGTATAAACTTGGATAATATGCATATACTTACTACACATACTGCATTCTAAGACCAAATGTAAAAACGGTAAAGTACAACTTTTATAGACCGCAAGTATCAGCCAATAAAGGCTCTCAGATGCGGTTTACAATGAAATGTTATTGGCAGCCATTCAGCGCATATACAATACCTTCGATGCTCGCATAACACGCATTCAAAGGATAATACCGAGTACCTACCTATTTTAGAGACGGGTTTACTCCAGCAATCGGGGATAAATGACTTGCTGAGGATCAAGTCGGCTGGTGGGAAGTTTCGAACCCGCGACCTCCCGGCGACGAGTTCGGTGGTCCTACCACTCGACTAACTGCTTCCCCCAAATGTTCATTGTGTGTGTGTTTTAATATTTATATACTGTTGTAAATGTATATAAATTATTTTGCTGGGACTTCTGGGCGAAAGTCCGAGTCTTTATTTTCAATAAACAAATAAATAATTACTACTGAACAAACGAGTTGTCCCTATCAGCTATTCTTGGTAACGTTATTTATAGAGTTGCCGGGAGCGCAGTGTGCATGACGAGATCGAAACTTGTGGGTGGTGTTATTTCAAACGAACTAATTAATAGATACGCGAGCTTTCGCATGCCCGATAATGCTTGATCACGAGTATTGAATCAGTTACATATCTGATGAAACACGTCTTTTGCATGCGAAATCTGGTGTCTTGATATATTTATTAGACTCAGCATTAAGTGTGTTGTGCGCCGGTGAATATAGTAATGTCGCAGGAAGAAGCGCGACTTTTCTTGCGATTGCTGAGAGTTTTCGTACTAATCAGGAATTGATTTTCTGTCTTCACTGGAAGCGTGTGCCAACTTATTGATTTTTGTTGCTTTGAATTAAAAGCATTGAATATCGCCACCAATAGCGTAGGTGCGATTGACATTTGCTACCCTGTAAAGATAGACCGATTCGGAAGGATCTTTGCTACCTTAAGAAAGAAGCACTCTAACATTTACTTTCAATGTAAAGCAGGTTTTTGGCGTGTGGCAGAGTTGCTTTTCCATGTTCTGCGTGAACCGACTGATGACGAATCGATTGTTAAACGTGGCACGTAAATGCTACACTTTCTGTGGCGGTAGATTCTCCCGGTAATAGGAGATGCTGGCCCGAAGCATGAGTCGACTTTAACTATGTGATTATTTCATTTTTAGGCTCGTGCTATGTAGCTATCTAGCAAATTAGATGTCCGCTTCGGTTCTTCGGTGAAGAAAAGTAAATTATACATAGAACGCGGAGGGCACCAGTTTTGTTATATAGATCAATTAAAGTTATCTGTGAAAAGACATTAAATGCGGCAAATGTAAAGAAAGGAAACGATGGCATGTATAACTTATTCGCGACCTGTGAAGAGGAAAGGGTTTGTCCATCTGACGTAGGTATCTTATGACGATGATGGCTACATTGTTTCGGATCATTATGGATTAAAGAATTTAGATGAGCCATTAGTTAAACGCCGATAGGTTGACTGATGACTCTACACAAGATGCAAGTCTGAGAACTGCCGGCGACTCCTCAGAGTCGGACGCAGCTACATATGCCTGGTTCAAGAGCCTTGTGTGTATAAAAATATAAAGCTTTAAATAACTCCTGTAAATCTCATACTGGAAACCCAACATGGCACCAAGATCATCTGTAATAAGATCTACAGGTATAAGTACCGAGTGCATTACATACAGTTCTGCGACCGTGATGCTGTCATGCTGACATCCAAATCCACAAGTTTCGTATCTCCGTCGTTTTAGTGTATACGGTGGCCCGTAGTTCCTACCCATCCATAGACTTTATGAATCCAGCGTCCTGTCTCTCATCTTGCTGCATCGTATTATGTGACGCAATCTTCTGTGGGACATTCACCTTAACATTGCAGGGGTTATTGTTCCACATGCCGCTGTTGCATATACCCTCATTATACTGACAGTAAGATAACGTTGCTTCGCCATATTTATGGCGTTATATGGCACACACGCACGCACGTACGTATGTATGCATGCATGCACGCACACACGCATACATACGTGCGTGCATGCATGCGTGCGTACGTACGTACGTACGTACGTACGTGCGTGTATAATATGAATGAGTTAACTATAGGATGCAGAGTAGGTTTCTCGGCGGTGTGGTCTGGCCAAAAGCGCCCTAATGCTTGTCTGCCTACTGGGCTTTGCCATTGATGTGTTGACATATGGATGCTGCTACAACATGGCTGGTAATGAACAAACAAACTACACAGGTGCGTGCATGTAATTTGTTCTTCCATCAGCTAATTACTTCTGTAAGTACATAATGGAATTCGTTTCCTGGGCGATCACATTGATTTTTGTCCGTTAATTTCTTCTATAGCAAGGTCTCACATTATGAGTGGCATATACATCTAATAAGGTAGACTTACACGCAAAAACTTACGTTGATCCGCATGTGACAGGTTATTACCGATATGATGATACAGTTCACTTTTGGATTCTACGGCCTGTCGAACTGGACGTTCTTCACATCCACATTAATCTATGGATGAGCATTAAAACGGCGATATGGGCAAAGATGTATTACGTTGATTGGTTGGTTTGATCACACGTAAAATAAACGCCATTTTAATCTTGCCGGTCTCGGTATTTACACCCGTCGTTAATAAAGAAATAAAGTGGCTCCTTTGTTCTGCCACAGAATCTTCGTTGTCTTTCGACTGTTCTTGTTACTCTCGCATAGCAATCTCGCTTATCTCACCTCACAAGATATCCACCTCAATAGCAACCTTCAAATGATCCATCCCGTAAAAACCGTTTGTAATGATAGAATGTGATATGAACAGTTGCGAACATTATTGAGAGTAACTATTAATTCTATTTAACTCATGTGGAGAAGTGAGATAAAATTTCATATGATTCCACTTTGTGGAATCGTCCATGAAAGTATATACGTACATACGTGCCGGTCGAGGTTCACAATACGCGTATTATACCACTATAAAAATAATTATTGCTCCGTTGGATCACATGTTCGTTGGGTTTTTACTTGACTTGAACTGCCGCATGTAAAAAAATTAATCGCGCGGGGTGCAGTCGCAAATACTAACTCGACATTGGTATTTTATAGGTACACATTGTGGCATCTCGTAAATAAAGATAGCTTCATTACAAGTCTGCAATCTCACTACGGTTTCTTGACCGTGACTTACTCGGTCGCTGGGGAGTTGCCATGACTCTGGAGGCAACGAGGAATTTTTCATGGGAGAGACAGCTTATATTTGGCATTGTCGTAATAGCTTCACGTGTTAAAGAAACAAAAATGGGAAGTGCACGCACCAAAGCCACACTTGCCAAAAACACTTGGCTCAAGATATTCTTGTCGGTTGATTAAGATTTGAACCTCAACGTCTCAAATACTTAAAAACAAAGCAGGATCTCTACTTCCGTAGCTTTCTTGGTAGAGAACCAGACGTAAGATTAAACAATGATGAGTTCTGACACTACTACAAACATATTCTTTTTATTGGATATTTATCCATAACTAAAATTCAAGCACAAGACAAAGTAAGATAGTCGGATTTATCTGTGAAGTTCTAATGCGTCGTTTTGTTACTGGACTACTGTATATAATTTATATTTCGTGATTCCAACCGTATACATCTTTTATGAAGATTTTCCCAAGAGTGTCGTCGGATGATGTGGCGACTGAATCGTATATTCTATTTTCTCTTGGACAGACTCATTAATCTCGCGCATGATATCGATCGAGATTTAATCCCTCGATTTACAGCAGCCATCATGCCGAACCTTGTTGTAACAAGAGTAAAACTCTTAACTTGTGTCGATGTATATTATACCTTGTATAAGTAATTCAATCCGTGATATGCACTATGGCACTTATTTTCACATCTATAATATAGCTATATTATAGCGTAACTTGATTAGTTCTGAGGGACAACATTATCAAAGTACAATCCTAGTGAAGACAGATGTCGGTGAGACACGAGAGTATTACATGGTTTACATGGTTAAAACGAGTATCAACTCCATCTACGAGGAGAGTTACGCGATAGCAGTACAGTAAAATACTGAAGCTCGATCAGAGCGCCAAAGTTCGATATTCGATAGTAAGCTTGACATGTTAGTATATCCGTGGCTTGATTTTATAAAAGTAAAGAAACAGCGTGGAATCATGAGAAGCCGTCGAATAGACCATGATGAATATCTCAGTTTGGAGTCGTCGGGTGCGACCTAAATGATTGATAGCAAGTCTGACGATAGTCGACGTGTGTGAAAGACATCTGGTATTCCTTGCACGACCTCTGGACGAATCAAATGAGACGGCCAATTATTTACTAAACTTCACGACCCCTACATATAATGCTATTAGTGGACAAAAACAACGTTAGTAGCTATACAGGTGTTGGCTCAATAGTATGTCATAATGTATATATACCGGGAACCGTCACACTCCGATGACTTTCCTCATAACAAAACCGACGATGACGATGATTCTGAACCTGAATTTCCAATTGTGACAGCAGGCGTAGTCATAGCATCGACTGAATTACTCATAGCGGATAGAAAAAGGCGACGACGTACAATATAAACACGCCGGTCGCTTTTGCAGCGCCTAACATTGGATTTCGTTCGGCAGCCATTTTGCGAAATTCAGAAGGGAAATACAGCGGCGCATTTCATTGGCCAATCCGTGACATTTATTACACGGAATAAAGCACGCTCTATTCCGTGAAATACTCGTTTTCGACGCTAAATCGGTGACATTTGTTACCAATGCGTGTAACAAATATTTATGTCAGATATAAATATGCGAGTGTAAACGGCCTA
>WURV02175289.1:0-13880 GCA_011762755.2 Epimenia babai | reverse complement strand
ATTACAGTGATCATTACTGTGGTTATTACAGTGATTATTACAGTGATTATTACTGTGGTTATTACAGTGATTATTACAGTGATTATTACAGTGATTATTACAGTGATTATTACAGTGATTATTACAGTGATCATTACTGTGATTATTACAGTGATTATTACTGTGATTATTACAGTGATTATCACAGTGATTATTACAGTTATTTTTACAGTGATTATTACAGTCATTATTACAGTGATTATTACTGTGATTATTACAGTTATTTTTACAGTGATTATTACAGTGATCATTACAGTAATCATTACTGTGATTATTACAGTTATTAATACAGTGATCATTACTGTGATTATTACAGTGATTGTTACAGTGATCATTACTGTGATTATTACTGATTATTACAGTTATTATTACAGTGATTATTACAGTGATAATTACAGTGATTATTACAGTGATTATTACTGTGATTATTACAGTTATTATTACAGTGATCATTACTGTGGTTATTACAGTGATTATTACAGTGATTATTACTGTGGTTATTACAGTGATTATTACTGTGATTATTACAGTGATTATTACAGTGATTATTACTGTGATTATTACAGTGATTATTACAGTGATTATTACTGTGATTATTACAGTGATTGTTACTGTGATTATTACAGTTATTTTTACAGTGATTATTACATTGATCATTACTGTGATTATTACAGTGATTATTGCAGTGATTATTACAGTGATCATTGCAGTGATTATTACAGTGATTATTACAGTGATCAGTACTGTGATTATTACAGTGATTATTACAGTGATTATTACAGTGATCAGTACTGTGATTATTACTGTGATTATTACAGTGATCATTACTGTGATTATTACAGTGATTATTGCAGTGATTATTACCGCAAACTAAATAGCACCGACGATTGTGATTTTCTTCCTGTATTTTTCTCTCACTTTTAACATAGTTACAGGACACTTCCCTGTACATATTACACAGGGTTTGATTTCTATCGTTGATAACAGGCAATGGCAAACATACTGACTGCTATTATCTTTTAAAAGCTGAAACTTTCTGCTATTTAGAAAAAACTTTTTATCGTCGATCAAGGATACAAGAATACAAAGCTCATTGATAGCCCTGAGAGGGTATACAACACACAATATCTATAGTAGACCATGAACGACGGCCGGAATTAAGCAACAGATTACCAGTACGGGATGGGTCTGCTTCAAGCGACGTGTCGGGTCGCTAGGTGACTCAGTTTAATGACAGAACATTCACGAAGCCAGAAATGAAGTGGATAGCCACTAAATTTACACGGTATACAACTATTAAAAGAAGCCAATCATATATTTCAAGAAATGATATTCATAATTTATTGACACGGAATAGAAATGGCAGGTATGATATTGGAATATTTTACTGCCTCGTAATTTCAAGTACAATGCATAAATTTGTTTACTTTTTAGTTACTAATTGTATAAGCTGGAACGAGCACTTATAGAAGTGGAACTGAAATATGTTAAAATATCAATAGATAGAAACAGAAGTTTGACTCGAAGGATGATCTCAAAAAGATTTATCGGCGCCACTGGTGTATATTTACATAGTGATGTAATTGAATGTAGAAATACTTTTAGAACGCCCTTGCTTCCTTTGACAATTAACTTTTAACGGCGTTCAGCAGCTTTAACCCACGAACAGTTCGATAGAGTTTAAGGTACGTAATAATACTGTTATACCCCAAGTTATACCTTGCTATAACTGACAAATTAAAACCTACTAATTCACCACAGCCGTGCTGTGAATTCTCCGACATACCTCTAGTGTAGTTGTGACATTGTTCACTTTGAAAGGCGACGAGCTCACCTGGTGCGTCTTATGTTACAATAATCGTGATTAAATCAGTAGTGAGTATGATAGCGCACTGGAGCGGGGCATCGTTAAGTCGATGGCAGCAATTGGCCCCGAATTCGTCAAAAATTAACTACTTCATCTAGTTTTTAAAATGTTATTTTACTGATTTAATCATTATTATGTTAGGATAGTAATTCGTACTCGAATTAGCAAAACATGGCAGTAGGCTACCTCGTTGATTGCTTGTTGATTTATCTCTTAAAAACTTAAAACACATCCCAAACACTCATGTCGCCCGTTTTTTCGACTTTAGACGGTTAAAGCTTTCTCGGTCAAGTTACATTAGCCATAGCAAGGGGCGATAACCACACATTTACAGTTTTACACAATTTATCCATGTCTGTTTAATGTATATATAGGAGTGGGTTATGTATAAACATATGCGCGTACAACACGCATATTATCGACAGGAAACATGTAATACAATGGAGATATAAAAAGAATTATCGATAAGAAAAAATCCTTGCAAATAGATTAAATAAATTAGGAAAATTTATATAATTAAAAGTAAATCCCAAGAATGTGGTTGGGCCGGCGATAAGTGGGGAATCTCCAAATTTGTAAATCGAGCGTCCTACAATCACCTACATGCGTCTTCCCTACCCTTATCGTCGGCTCCAGTGGTGCAGTCGTTAGAGAGACTGCCTTTCATGCGATTTCGAACCAGCAGATTCCGAAGTTTTTCACGTCGTGCCTTCCACAGGAGGAAATGAGCAAGGTTTTTCCTGTTTCAATAATGAGAAAGATTTCTCATGGATAAGTTATTATAAAAATATCTTATATAACGGGGCAATATTTTACGTGCGACTGACATTTAATAAATTATAAAGCAGCACCAAAATCTCGCCTTTTTCATTTGAGGCGACATTGTTACTAACTTTTTATACCCAAATATTAGAGATGATAAATCTTTAAGAGGCGCACTTTTTAGTGTAGAAGGCTTTTAGCGACAATCGTCATATTTCTTCACATGCAATATAAAAAAACTTGAGAATGTCAGCTCAGCCGAGTCCACGTAACGGGGAAATTTCCCATGAATGCCCGCCGACTTTATGTAATGTGATAAAGTATTTCTATAGTCAGGAGTGAACCCCTCTCGCACGCGCTTTACAATAATTGAAATAAAAATAGTGAAGCAATACTAGGAGTAAACCTGGGAAAATAAAAGTGTTTTCATCTGTGATTTAAAAAAAAGTTAATGATATGAGTGATCTAATGGCCAGAGGCAAGTTATTCCACAAAGTAGGACCTATGCTGGAAAAAGATGATTTGTCAGGGGTAACCAGCCGACATGGGTTAGTCACAGCCATGAAAGAGTCACTGGAGCGGAGCTGCCTGTTAGATACATAGAATGACACTGAGTCATTTAGGTAAATAGGGGCGCTGTTGAGGACTCACAAAAATACGAACACAAGATGTTTGAGCTCAAAACGTTTACGTATTGGTAACCAATGTAGCTCCATAAGAAAAGGAGTGATCCGACAAAATTTACGTTGTTTCACAATCACCAGACGAGATGCGTTTTCTACGCGGGTTAACCTATCTACCAGACGTGACTTGGTGCCCACATGTAAACTATTGCAATAGTCAAGTGCATGCGTCGCTGTGCGTGCAGCCGTACGGGTGATATACGGTCGGATGCGTCTTATATATCAAATGTGCAGACAGCACTCGGAACAGACCGGCGTCCGTCTACTAACGATCAAAAATTTAGTTTTGTCCAAGTCCATCCATATTTCAAATTTCTTGAATACATGCACTTATTTGGTTGAAAATTTATCTTCGTTCGAGTCCTCAGACAAAACTCTACAAAATACCAAGAGTTAAAAGAAGACGCGCATTTATCATAGCGTGTACGGCCATTGCATTATGTACCTCCATACACGCTATACGTATTTCCCGCTGTTCAATTATAATCTTGCATGAAGCGATAGGTAAGTAGGCCAATTGGCTCACCTGAAAATGTTGCGGTGAATTATTTTGTTACTCCATGGGTAGGTCAAAATACCGAGGTAAACTTTTGGACGCTTGAATAATTTGCTATTTGGGTTAAATATTGCCGCGTATAACTTTTATTATAAAATAACTTTAATGTCAATGAGTCGCGTTGAATCTTTTCTTTATCTAATGGACTCTCGATGCATACATACGAAATAAGTCAACTTGACCAGTTGTATTAATCTCTGACCTTATCTCTTGTTTATACAACGACGTTGTTAATCTGGGTGAAACTTTGTACCTAACTTGCTTTCGTGATCGACAGGTATACCAGGTAAATATAAAATATCCTAACTTATATATGTAATAGAAATGGAATAATTGTGTATAGTGTATTAGTATATTGTCTTGTGAGTTTATAGGGATATAAGATTCATGACTGTTCAATTTATTCAAGAACAAGACTGGAAGATGACGTCGACAGAAGCGAATGGCGATGATGACGGGGTAAGTTTTATCGACGTATAAGTGATGTATATGATCGTTCATTCAATGATTAACTGATCAGATTTTGTTAAGGCCAACAATCGCTTATTTGTTACAATAAGTATCATCTTCATCAATTCGTCGTCATCTTCATAATCGTCATCATGGTCATCGCATTATTATCGTTGCTGTCATTATAGCTATTGTTATCGCTTTTGTTATCTGTAGCGTTGTGAGCAGGGCGTAACCGAGAGCCTCAATCCTTGCAAATGAATGCCTATGACCATGATTCGTGTTCTTTGATGGGACTTGCCAAGTCGTTGTAAGAACTTCAGTAGTTGTAAGAACTTAAGTAGTTGTCGTAAGAACTTTTTGCTTCTCACATGGCTGTGTTTCTAGACAACTGTTCAACCATATCATGAAGCTAACCAAAAGAAGCTACATGAGATAGAGTTCAATAAAAAACTGCTAAGACATTGACTAACAAAAATCATTGCTTTGGGTTTGGAGATACATGAGCTCTACACCACCGGTTACCAACGTAGACGCAATATAGACGCAGGGAAGTTTGGCCCACAGCCCACAACTCTCACTGCTGTCATCTTGCGGTGTGGGAAATCCAAAACAACGATTGACGATTTTTCTTGTGTGTTTTGGTTAATTTCACACTTAGTTAGGCGAAAGATGCCTAACTAATTCCGCGTCGTTCATTGAATTGCTGACGTCAATCATTCAGGCAGGAGACGAGACCTGTTTGATCAAAGAATGTTCACGCCGTACGTAGAATACAGAGGTAGATCTGCTCCAAATCGTAATGCCCCTCCATTTCCTCCAGTCCGTTCTTTAATTCCCACTCAAAATGATGCAAAATAAAATGGCGGACATTACTCCAATGTAACCGAAATACAACTGAAAAAGTAACCGTATAAACGTATCCCAATTCATTTACAGCAGCATTGATCCACCCTGTTTTAATACCCCGAATTTAAACCTTTTATATACAAGAATCGTGCCATAGTTCAGCAGCCTCAACGAAGTGTAAAATGACTCTTCTCGACGTTTTAATGTCTCGTCCTTTTATTAATTATATCATACTAATTTCACTATAGACTGCGTACGTATAAATATATTTTGCCTTTTTATTACAACTTTATATTCCAAACTCCACAAAAATGCGGGTTTCTCTACTTCGCTTTACAGCATAAAATTAAACTTCTCTTAATGACAGGAGAGAAATGCGCTCAAAGAACCGTCCCTCTAGCGGGACCCAAACCTAGGGTCTACATATAAGTTACAGGGGCAAGCACTGAGTTACAGGGGCAAACAACTAAGTTACAGGGGCAAACAACTGAGTTACAGCGGCATACAATTGAGTTACAGGTGCAAACAACTGCGTTACAGGTACAAACTTTTTGTGTATTTCTCTCCAGTTATTTATAATACAACTCTGCTTACACCAGCAACATTGCATTGCTAACAGTCAAAGCTGATGTATCAAAGCTTCGGCCCCTATTTTACACGTCCTCTCCTATCTGCCGTCAGTTAATATATAACAAAAACCCGACAATTTATATAATAATTGTCCAAAATACAGAAGGAAGAGGCTAGCGGATGCACAGCGATCGATTACAGACAATTATTATACCTTTTTTCTTACAGGAATTATATACACTATATTTTTAATATTTGTGGTTGAATACTTGTATATTTCATTTACAAAATGGAAGCAAACAACTAACTGCTTTCTCACACAACTACTTCTCTGTCCTCAGTATATTGTGCCTCAATCTCTTTCTCCCTCTCCCTCTCTGCCTCTCTCTCTCCCTCTCTCTCTCTCCCTCTCTCTCGTTCTCTCTCCCTCTCTCTCCCCCTCTCCCTCGCTCCCTCTCTCTCTCTCTCTCTCTCTCTCTGTCTCTCTCTCTCCCCTTTGTTTCGTCATACCAAACCAACTTCATTTACCGTCCCCTCTCTTTGAGAATAAATCTCCCCTCTCCCGTCTTCTCCGGATTACTTTACCCGTCATAAAGTATCGGAAACCCTCTCGAGTCTATACCGATAGACGTATATAAGGTGTAGAGACTATGGTGTATCCGCCGCATACCGCAAACAAAAATTCGGCCCGATGGCGCTGTGTCAATAAGATATATACGAAAGTAGGTTACCGAGCCTCGGGCAACAAATTGTAACCAATTCACCAAGCGAAGCCTCAAACAGCGGAACACGCCCCAGCTATAATCCTAGATGCTTCGTCAACCTAATTTATGCCCATAACATGCCTTAAATTCGCTCAAATTATGTCCATTGTCGAAACCAAGCTAATCACACCTTCCACCAGCAAACAAACGCATTGACGGCCATAAATCGGACATAGGAAGCAATAACGAACTGAAACCAGTCAGGAAACACCTCAACCTTTCGAAGCGCTCCTTAAAAGACCTTCGTGTAGCAGTACTTAAGCAAGGCACAGGGAAGAAAAGACTCAACCGACGTGCCGATGAACGGGAAAATATCACTTATTCGCCTGCGTTAACAAAGAACTGAAGAAGGATTCAGCTTTTAATCTCCCTACCACTTATAAAATACACACTCCGTTTTTCTCACATTATCGTATTATTTGTTCACTATCATTGGGATTTATTCGTACATACTTGGTAATATCAAATTTCCTCGCGAAAGGAAATCAGAATAAAAGGAGATATGCACATTGCCTTCAACATGTACATTTCTGTATTCACTACGATCACGACGCCCCCCCCCCCCGTCTCTATCAATATTTCTTGCGTACACGCCTGCGAAGCTTGTCTCCTTGATTCATGTCGCCACGTAAATACTGTTTACCAACTCTTCCATCTAATAATCCCCCAGTCGTATATTTGTTGGCGCCAGTGGTGTAGTGGTTAGAAGCGTTGCATTTCATGCGAGAAGTTTCGAGTTCGAACCAGCACAGACCAGGGATTTTTTGCCGCGCCTTCCACAATAGGAAATGAGCAGGATTTTCGTGCTTGAATATCTAGAAAGATTCGTCGTGGAATGGTTTATTATAAAAACATATTAGGGTTGTAACAGGGCAATGTTGTACGTGCGACTGACATTTAATTATAAAGTAGCACCAAAACCTCACCTTTACCTTTCTATTCTAGCGAGTACGCTGCCAACTATTGTTGTTTCTATTTACCTTATTACACGATATAAAATCATTATTGGAGCCGACTTAATCGCTATGTGATGTTGCGATGGATAAAATCACGCCATGTCTTTCTGGCGCATAAAAAAGGATGATAGTTTCTTAGAAATTATCAGAAGCAATCCATCGCCATCGTGGTGGTTGTTTCACAATGGGAAATGCTAAAGGTAACTTGGATATCCTTATATCGATGGGAATCCCGTGCGCTCTAACATGAAAACAATTATTTTATCTTGTATATTTGTCACACCATTAGACATTATCACTCCATTCAACTAATAATAATTTCATTTGGGATTCTTTACGCAGACCAACCAGAAACAAGAGAATGAATTGCTCTACACGATCACAGATACGCCTCCGTGGTACGCCTGCATCGTTCTTGGCTTCCAGGTGCACATCTTCCCCTTACCCCTATCTCTCCTGACGTACCCACCGGACATCGGCGCCTTTAGCATCTTATTTCCAAAGAAGTCACTGTGCCGTTATCCTAACTTCAAAATTTGTCGAGTTCTTGAGACAATTCATATTCATAGACTATTATTATCTTTTAAAATGAACATCGTTTACAAGCCGATGCAGAATGTACTGTTTTTTTGGACAAAATATAATTGCTTCACGTGTATTTCCTCTATAATATTAAAGTTTTGAAACACATGCTTACGAGATCAACAATAATATTAGCCATGCAAAGTTATGCAAAGGTGTGTTGTGTAAGTCAACGCTTTCCAACTCTCCAGCATTACCTGACGATGTTCGGAGCTACAGTCTCTGTGCCACTAATCCTCGCGCATGCGCTCTGCATGGATTCTGACAATGTCGGCAAGAGCGAGCTCATCGGCACCGTCTTCTTCGTCTCTGGTCTGTCTACGTTGTTGCAGACAACCGTTGGAAACAGGTGAGCGAACTGCTCTTTTAATAACTTCAAAAAACTCTTAACTAGCAACGTCAATTGACGTATCCGGAGAGTGATATATCCATAATCAAGGCTGAATATTATAAATAGAATGTGATGGACTTGAAATCACTCTACAATAGAATCACATGGTGAAGCATGCGATGTGTCATGAGTCATGTATATCATGACATATCACATACCCACAACTAAGCGGTTCTAAGTCTGTTATACATGGATGTTGAGTTCATTAAACCAGACAAGCAAAAACAATTAAGAAATCGCTGATATAGTTATACTTAATGCTCATGAAAAGGAGTTGTAAAAAGGGATTTTTTATGATTTCCACTAAAAAAAATAACTGCTGGCGCCCATTAGTCTATATTGTCATATCTAGTGGTATATTAGACAATTCAGTGAGAGCTACTGGACGTGTTGCCATTAGCAACAGCCGCTTATACGTAAGGGGCAGGCTATTTAATTTTATTACGTCATAAGGGAGATAATTACAGAGACGGGCTTCTATATGTGCTATAATACCATAGTATGTAGACATCAAAGAGCAGGATATGATCGGATTTGTTGACCGGTAATTGTTTATGATCACGAACCATTGTTAGATTTATAAATTGACGGTACGTGGATGAGTTTTGTAGTTCACATTGGAGAGCAGCGACGATGCAGTTCGTTTTTACGACAACGCGAAGAGATTCACTGGTTGCTGTGGTTGCACGAATTTTCGATAAAATACGACTATCGACTAAAACGTTGTTCTTGTGTGTAGAACTTTATTGCGCTTATCCTTAATTACAAAACAATCCCGTATTTATACTGTATGTCGGTGTTACGCGGTGAACCAATCGCTATGGGTGTAGAGCGTACTAGATGACCTCTACGAGTCGTCGATATAAAGAGTGGTGATATAGTGCATCAATGGTACAAGTTATAAAGTAACTATTACAGAACACAAAGGAGACTTGGTTAGTTAAATGCAACCCTGTATGTGGGGAGGAAACGCAATATTGTAGAATGTTAGGACTTCACGTTGTGTTTTGGTAACTAAATGATTGATAATATTTGACAACGACCATGACAAACGTATCTAAAGTGTTGGCATTGTTTTTAGGTAACGTATGGATTTTTCACATCTCAAAATTTGATATTACCGCATTAATTAAAGTGCGATTTGTTTACATGTGTAGGTTGCCAATAGTTCAAGGAACTAGCTTCGCCTTCCTACCTCCCACCTTTGCCATTTTGGGTCTTGCAAAATGGAGCTGCCCTTTTCACGACGCAAATCGTGAGTAACGGATATTAAAGAAATTACATAAGATACCAAATGTGACAGGCATAAAAACAGCTAGGCGTGAGTAAAAAGATGGCGGTGAAGTGGTGTAGTCGACGAGATGTCAAGTATCAATCAATTAGCTCTCAAGTGCGGTTTACGATATATGTTCATGGCAGCTATTTAGCGCAGCTACAATCCATTCGATACTCGCATATAAACCGTCAAAAATTGTATCAAACCCATTTTAGAGACGGATGGATTTACTCCAGCAATCGGTTATAGATGACTTGCTGAGGATCATAGACGGAAGTCAGCTTGTGGCCGGTTTGGAACCTGCGATCTTTCGGTTGCGAGGCCAATACCCTTACCACTCGACTAACTGTTTCCCTGAAAGAGTTGTACAGTAACACTATCTCCCTGCCCCCTCTCCCTCTCATCCCTACTTCCCCTCTCTGCTCCCTTTCTACCTATTTCCCACCTCCCCTCCCTTCCTCTCCCTCACCTCTTTGTGAATTAATTAATACGATAATTAATTTCCATTCAAAATATAGCAAAAAAAATATAAAAAAATTAATGTAGGCAACATGACTGCGTCTTTGCCGGTGATTGGCGGAGACACGTCACGATCTAAATTTCCCCTCCATTATTTCTATTTTTTCTTTATTGTTCCTCGCGTGATCGTTTTGATTAATTGTTTATGAAATTTTACCGATGTACCGTGTTTTAAGATTGCTCTAAGGATTAATATGAAGATTAATTTGGAATCACAAAATACTGAAAAATAATAAATCTATTCAGGTCAGATCAATGCGTCTGTACCGATTATTGGCGGCGACGAGCATAGAGAGATGTGGCAATCACGCATACGAGAGGTCGGTATATCCTCGTGAAACTGTCCACCTCAACACATAAGAAGTGAGCAGTTTTGTAACCTCACATTCATCGTCAGCGTCGTCACTGCCAATGTCATGATCCATGGTAATATCACTGACATTTTCTCATTGTTCTAATTGCATCACTTGTTTCCTCTCTATCATCATCGTCATTGTCGTCATCGTCTTTCCCGGGGTCGTCGTGTTTTAACAATTACAGCAATCAACGGTCATAGCTCATCTCCGGGAAATCAAAGGTATAACATTTCAATTCATGTAAATTAGTGTCTGGTATCTTCGCTGTTTCTAGGTGCAGGGGGCTATTTTGGTCGCCTCACTTTTTCAAATCCTGGTTGGATTCAGCGGAATCATCGGGCTCCTCCTTAATTACATCGGCCCTCTCGTCGTCACCCCCACTGTGACTCTCGTAGGCCTAGCCCTGTTCCAGGTCGCCGCTGACAAATGCGCCGCGCATTGGTGGATAGCTATCACGTCGGTACTCTTAAGGCTAAAAACACATAACACCGTCAACTGGACGACAGCGTAAAGAATTAAACATTTTGCCATTAAAATATCCCGATGCTTACAATGCTGTTGCCCGTAGGCGGTTTTACCTGAGTCACTGACCTACAATCTAGCTCGGCTGCGATTGGCTCACAGTTTTTTTTTCACGGCCACCGTTAGACACGAAATTGCTGCGCTATCGACAAAAATATGATTGCTACATTGACGTTGTGATGTGCTCCAGACAAAGAAATAACATTGGAGCGGTATTTCATGTCACGTTGTCGTCACTTTGACGTGATGTGTCCCAACCTTCATAGTACCATCATGCTATTTAGGAATAATTTGATAGAAGGTTTCAACATTCTACGGCAACATCAATCAAACGATACAAGTCAAATTGTGAGTTTGAAAAATCGACATTTTCTAAATTCTCATCTTACTTATTGAATGGCGCAGAAATTTATGGATCTCGCTCGCTATAGATATATGCCGTATTATTACGTAATTTCGTTCAATTATCTTGGACAATTAGAGATCATGTTGCGGTGAGTGAAAGGATTGTCAATCAACAAGTTGTCAAAATGTGCGGATCAAATCTCACAGTGTAAAGGGTATTATAATAAAACTGGGTCGTTTGTACATAGCAACAAAAAAGAAAAATATCCACGAATATTAATTTTATTAATCTTTGTATGGAACTGAGCCCACGAGGTGCAGATCTGAAATTTTTTCTTCGAAACCTTGCTCTGATTTAACGATTCAGTATTGTTCGCCAAGCAAGATGCAGCGTCTGTAAAAGGTCTGGCCGGTAATACGGTTTCTAACGTAGCCCTGGTTTTGATAAAAACGGCGACATCAGAAATATTCTAATAACAGATAACATAAATTATGATAGATATTTTCAAAGACGGAATTTTAACATTTGGTATTAAAAGACTACTTTATTAAAGGGGTTGATATCTACTGTTGTCATTAATAAATCGTATGATGTCAACAAGACAAGATCATTCAAAGTTTATATTTTGATATTTCTTGCGGGATTACTGTATGAAACTACGATATTAACGGAACTATCATATTAAGACAAGATCATTCAAAGTTTATATTTTGATATTTCTTGCAGGATTACTGTATGAAACTACGATATTAACGGAACTATCATATTAAATAGAGCAATATTAAAATTATTATTGTTTTAAACGGTACAGTATTATTGTATTAAACGGTATAATATCGAGAGGAAGGCAGCGTACATTAATTTTAACAATGAAGTCACATCTTCCTTTTTATCCGCGATACTTTTCGCTGCAGAACGATGGTCATCATTATCGTCTTCTCTCAATATTTGAGAAACGTAGAAATTCCTTGCGGGAGAAATCGTTCAGCGCCGATCTTCAAACTCTTTCCCGTGTGTATGACAGTCTAGAATGTTCTGATTGGCTTTATATAATACGTATTTATGTAAACCATGATGCATCTAGTTACACTCAGTCCGTCGATCATCACACGGATTATATTTACATATATTGAAAACTATGTCATTATTTTTCACTATTTTTCTCACAATTACAAATAAATCGAATTAATAATTAGTGAAACTCATCAATTGTTGAATATGTGTACTTTTTTGCGTTGTTTGTTGCTATTCGCTTTGTACAAGCGTCCATTTGCGGTGTATAAGATTTACCAAGCAGTGTACGGGTAGCGATTTGCGGTGTACAGGTATTTATTTGCGGTGTACAGGTATTGATTTCAGGTGTACGGGTATTTTTTGCGGTTTACAGGTATTGATTGGTATAGGAGTCTCCTGGTTGATATGCTACATTCTCACTATCACAAACGCCTTACCCAACGAACGCGACCAGTGGGGATATCAAGCGCGTACCGATATCCGAGCAGACGTCCTCTCTAACGCCGCCTGGTTCGACTTCCCCTACCCAGGTATACAGGAACTATTTAAACCACGCCTCGCATTCCATAGAAATCGCCATAAGTTCCTGAAGGAATCGATCTCGTCAAAAAAGCACGAACATAATGTTTGCGCGTTAATTTTTTTCTCCAAAAAAAATAAAAAATTTTTATTCCATTCGCTATTCTTAAATCAGTCTGTATGTGACTGATAGGTTAAAAAGTTGAATATTTAAGTGGATTTAAAAATGAAACTCATGCACAAAATATGTAGAATATGTAGTTAGACGTCTCTATTTGTACATTGATGCGGAAAAACCTCACTCCCGATACAATGAATAAAAAAGGGTGAGAGAATAAGTCAATTGAACATATAGGTACAGTGAAATCATCGATAATATATAAATTATACGCTACATCTTGTGTCTATGTCTGGTGGTTCCAATGTCATGATACGCCTCATAATTTACACGATACTGATACAGAAACTAAAGGTAGCACATGACCTTATTTATCTCAACTCCGTATTGTTCGCTTATGTGATTCTTGCAATTAAATACGACGAGATAGCATTTTGTTGACTAAAAGATCGAACTAACTAAGGACTAACTCTGGCAAAGGCTGATACACACTACACCGTTAACGCGACGACAACGTGAGGTGAAAAATCGCTCCAATGTTATTTTCTTTCTACCCAACACGCTATAACGTCTACGTCACGACAAGGTTATTTTTGTCGGTGGCAAGCTTAACTTAAGATTGTTACTTTCTGATCCAAGAATAAAACTGAAAACTATTGGTGGAAGATGTTTTATGAAGGCAGCTCCTACACTCTGGAACAAGCTTCCCGCAAACATTCAAACAATTACAACTCTTGAATC
>WURV02175278.1:1530-13881 GCA_011762755.2 Epimenia babai | reverse complement strand
GGATATTACTGGTGAACTCACTTGGAACAATAAATAACCACGGTGGATATTACTGGTGAACTCACTTGGAACAATAAATAACCACGGTGGATATTACTGGTGAACTCACTTGGAACAATAACCAAGTTGGATATTACTGGTGAACTCACTTGGAACAATAAATAACCACGGTGGATATTACTGGCGAACTCACTTGGAACAATAAATAACCAAGTTGGATATTACTGGTAAACTCACTTGGAACAATAACCAAGTTGGATATTACTGGTAAACTCACTCAGAACCATAAATAACCAAGTTAAATATTACCGGTAAACTCACTTGGAACAATAAATAACCACGTTGGATGTTACTGGTAAACTCACTCAGAATCGCTGTCACTGTTGTCATTTGCTTTCTCCAGACGCCAGCGACGGAATTTCTCTATCAAGTCGACTAAACATGACGTCTTTTTCGCCCTCATGATAAATTTATATTTTAGTAATTCTTTTGCGGTTGGTCGCTGCAATAAAATAAAGAATAAAAAAATAAGACATTTATCTATCGCACTGTAAAGCAGCTAGCACGGCTTGCCGAATGGCAGTTCATAAAGTCATCGAGAGAGCAGGCCTATAACACGAGTCAGTAAGACCCTCACAACTTTACTTTCCCAATGTATATTAATTAGTGTTGTCACAAATAAATTTCACTCCTTACCCAGTTGAGCAGAGCCACTGGGATAAAGTATCTCACACAAGGATACAATGGGAAAATCAGTTGGCATTGTATGGGATGTGACCGTTTCACCTTGTATTACATTACATTACACGCATAAGCTATTAATTATTATTTTGCATATGAGTTGCATATGACAACTAGGTTAATGTGCACACTTCATCAAATATATTTCATTTCCTTCAATCTAATATATAGCCTTATACCCATCCATTCACAAAAATGTATCATTATTCGTGTAATCAATAAAATATGTTGTTTACACAACTTGGCGATATTTTTCTATCTTTAATTAGCCAATTACGGGGCACCACTTTCACTGAAACCATTTTGCCTGAAAGAATACACATGACCTTTATGTCAGGAGATAAATGCACAGAAGAAAAAAACTCAATTGGGAGAGCACAGGTGATCTGTAGTTAATTGAATCTGACTACACGAGAGGCAAGGATTTTCCTGTGTCTTTCCCACCCATAATTGGTGAACCACAATGATGATACCCCCCTCATTGATGTCACGTTAACTTTACGTTGATATGGATACTAAGTTCTACTCACATTATTAGGATCTTTATTGAGGCAGGCCTCAACGAAATCTTTGAACTGTTTGCCGTAGTTGCCGGTAAGTTCTGGAGGATTGTTCTTGGGGATGAGGAAAAGCACTCGCATGGGGTGAAGCTCCGAGTTGGGGGGTTCGCCTTTTGCCATCTCTATAGCCGTGATCCCCAGACTCCATATATCTGCCTTTTATGGTGGTAAAATAAAACGTAAAATATTGTAATATTTTACAATACTCAATGGAATCACCGTACCATAGATTAGTTTCACGAGCAATTTCTGAAAAGGGCAGTGTCTTTTAAATGCTTTGAAAAAAGAAAAAAATGAAGTTATGGTGAAGTGTTAATGATACATAAACATAACATGTATGATGTTTAACAATTATTTAATGATGCAATTACAACTATGTACAGAGTAGATGGGACGGTTGTGGGATCATTCGACTTTGTAGAGGACCCAGGATCAAGTCTATCCACAATACTACATGAAGCATTTTCTGAGAACAAAGCCCATGAAATCCTCTTTGCCCGTAAAGGACAGGTTAGCCCATGCAGAAAGGGTTTCGGCTGCTAATGACAATATATCTCATGGGGTTACCTCATCGTTTCAGAAAAATTATTTATCACCTAACGTACATTCATAACCATGTGGGACAAACATGGGTAATACGGGTCGGCCATCGCATGGAGGCCAATGGTCTGGCCAGACTCGATGGCTTCCATTACGAACGGTCATTTCCAAAATAACCAAGATAAATATTTAAACGACATCATAACATAATAACTAGACCAGGTAAGTTTTCTAAAGGGCCAATGGTATCCCAGTTAATAGGTTAACCCCAGCCTACAGATGGTAGCTGAATTTATAAGAACACATGAAATAGCATACGATGTACAGTAAAGGAAACCAAACCAATGCAATGTGCGATACAAATACTGATGCACATACAATGTGCGATACAAATACTGATGCACATACAATGTGCGATACGAATACTGATGCACATACAATGTGCGATGCAAATACTAATACACATATAATTTGCGATACGAATACTGATGCACATACAATGTGCGATACAAATACTGATGCACATACCACGTGCAATACGAATACTGATGCACATACCATGTGCGATATGAATACTAATGCAGATACAATATGCGATACAAATATTGATGCACATACTTTAGTGTCATATTGCGACTGTTTTATAACTTCGGGGGCCATCCAAAAAGGTGTCCCGACGAATGTATTCTTGTAATTGGTTGTATTTGTAAGCTGCCCAGCCACGCCAAAGTCTGCCAACTTCACGTCGCCATTTTCCGATAGGAGTACGTTGGCAGCTGGCCGCAAAAAAAAAACACTGAGTATAAAAATAGGTGGCTGTGCCAATCGAATCTACAGTAATTCATGACTAAGTACGACATTAGTAGCAGCATTGTCGACGCTGCGTTGTCCCCATGCTCAGATGATGATACCATGAACAAATCTGACCAAGACCAACGCATGGATGTCTGCAAAATGGCAGAGCTCTGCAACCATTTTTCTTCAAATTTTTGAGTACAAATACAAATCAGCAAAAACTACACCCCTTAGGGAGATGGTGATGTCAAGCAAATCCAAATACGACCAACCCAAAAACAATATCTGCCATATGGCTTGAGGAAAAATTTTTAAGTTAAACTTCAAATATCAGCAGAGATTACCTCCCACTGATTGGATGATGATAACGACAAATCTGAATATGACATTAAGACTACTCTAGGGAGATGTCTGCAAAAAGTGCTTAAGAATTTTTAAGAACATGTTAAAATTAGACGAATAGAAGAATGAAATTCCCGTGATATTGTAAGGGCCCCATATCAACGTCACGATATTGTAAGGGCCCCATATCAATGTCACGATATTGTAAGGTCCCCAAATCAGCGTCATGATATTACAAGGTCCCTATATCAACATCATGATATTACAAGGTCCCTATATCAATGTCACGATATTGTAAGGTCCCCATATCAACGTCACGATATTGTAAGGTCCCCATATCAACGTCACGATATTGTAAGGTCCCCGTTTCAATGTCACGATATGATAAGGTCCCCATGTCAATGTCATAGTATTATAAGTGCGTGAAGACTTAGAGATGTAACATATATTCAGACCTTTGATGTCTCGATGAAGCTTGTTCTCCGAGTGAAGATAATCGAGTCCCTTGAGGACCTCGCGCAGCACGATGCTGATGTACATCTCATCGGGTGGATCACATTTCATCAGATCCAGCATCGATCCACCACCCAAGTACTCCATTATGATCCACAACTTTGTTCCCTACAGCCGATAATGGGTATGTATGTAGCAATAGGTTGGGATGTACCTGATGCCTAGGCTACCATAGGCCCATTAGAAAGTTAGCCTTGGTCAGCCGTCGTTAACACAACAAACAGTAATTTGTACTATGGTCAGAAAAACACAGAAGTGAAAAACTGATGTGATGTGAGGTAGTGTTTGCTGTATTGTGTATAATCAGAAATAGGTTGATTACCAAGGTAATCGTTGGGTGGGCCATCCTTAGCTCTTGACAAAGCTTGCCTATGTGGTTGACATGAGACGGATTAGCCTCAGTTATAAACGCTAGGGGAAAGTACCGTAGTGAAAAACCAACGGGTCTTGGCAGGCCGTGAACCTAATTCCGCATACACCACTCCTCTACTGCCAGGAGCATAAATATGTTGTACACTCCACAATATCTGGAATGATTGCTAATTGTTTTTGGACAGATGAGATCGGGGCAGCACAATAAAGACCATTCAGGGACTATGCAAAAAGACCTTAACCCTATCACCACACTGCAAGAACAACAGATATGTGCTTTTGCCAAAAAATGCCAGGTAGTACGTACGTATGTATGTATTTATATGTATTTATAGGCAGACTACCAAGATAATTGTTGCCTAAGCCATCTTTGGCCTACTACATAGCTAGCCCACAAATGTGGCTAATGCGACAAATTGATTAACCTTGCTGAGAGTGGGGAAAAATAAATAATCAAGACCCCTCCCCCCATGGACACAGGGGAATGATGCATTTTTCACCTAAAAAGGCCATAGGTAAGGTAGTATACTTGTTAGAACAGGAAGTGAACAGAGATCCTATAGATGCAATGTCAAACACTCTAATCACTACGTTAACTACCACCCCCCCCCTCTCCCCACCATGCCCATGCCCTGTAGTATACTCGCTAGACTGGAGATCAACTCAGGGTTCTAACGTTTTAATTTCAACGGTCTAACGATTACGCTGACTGGCATTAAGGAGCCGGTATTTTCGAAAAAATTGTAGGTTGTGCAAAATAGTGACAAACATCAAAAGCAGGTTGTTCTGCCCCAGTAATCATAAACTTCATCTAGTTGATTATTCAATACAATAATCTGCTCGGTTATAATACTTAATCTGTTCAACGCACCTCCTACCCTTCTGAACCCTGATAAAATTTTTATGACATTTTATACATACGATGGCTTTCACAATATAATACTGTATGATACAATGTGACATGATTACGAACACAGAGAATTATATTTATTTTAGTCTTACGCAAACTGTAACTAAATATATGTCAATAGGGTGCTCCTAACCCATGTATTTTTGGGGAATTGTGATATATGTACATAAATATACATCGCATATACACATTATGCAAATAAATAAAAGAATCATGCCAGTACACATGTAATATATATACGCCACAGGCTAAAGGTTTATAATACACACAGACATTGGAGAACTGAATATGATTAAAAAAACTTAAAACACAAATGGTAAATGATTTTTTATGGATGGGTATGTCGAAAGACGTTTATCTTGATTATTTAAAGCCAATCCGAGTAAATTCGAGATAAGTGGGTAGGCCTGCACTAGCAGCTGAGAAACGGTCATGTGAGCGACGTTGCCTCAAAAAGTAAAGATTTTTAACCCGGTGGTTGTGGTTATATTTTCAATGACAGCTTTTCTAAATTTGGGATCGACATAGTAGTGCATGCTATATGCACTGCTTAGCTCTCAGGTCAATATCTCTCTTTCTTGTCATTCCACAAGTAGGAATGTATTATTGTTTATTTTATTTCCATATTAAGTCCCCGAAAAATACTTGAAAAGCTAAATACGCGAGTTTGTAAATGCCCCAAACTTTTGGGCTATATTGCATATATTATACCCAACTACATGAGAAATAAGAACGTCCCCCTCTCTTCATTTTATATTGACACAAAACTAACTATACCATAGGCACTGTGCAAACATTGCGGTCACAGAGAGGCTTATTTGCTCAAACATATATTCTGACATATATTCTGCCTTTTCACCCCTATGCCACTCAAGTATTTTTTGTGAGAAGTGGTTTTTGTATGTACTGAATTATATTGTAATTATTACGTTTAAATAGTCATAATTGGCAGAATCATCACTATTACCATTACGTATGTATGAATTTTGATGATTTGCGTACCAAATTGAAGCTAAAGAAAGGGCCTACAACCCCATGTCAGAGTTTATATAGATACCTAAGTAGTTGTTTTTTCAGGTGACTGTTTGGGGAAAAATTCAGCCAGGGTCTCAGCAATCTATTAGACATGTAACTAATAAAGCCAAGAAATATTTTGACATATTTAGATGAAAATCTACCAAAATCTAACGTTCATCTATTCATCCAAAATTAGTCAAAACCTCGTATTTTGAGAGACGTGAACTTGCAGGTTATTGCTAGTATAACATTCAGATGATACATGGAAGTACAATCATTCATTCCGTCACTGAAGATAATTTTTATAATTCTGACTTTGTTAAATTAAAACCAAAATAATTTCTCATCACTAAATCATTTACCATCAATATATTGATTTTAATTTGATAAATTCAGTACAAATCGCAGCAGTTGTGCCTGTATGCTATAAAATCTTCATTTGAACTGTTGAAAATCTCACATGCCAACGATATCAACACTTTTTGTCATATCCCGTTATTTTTACATATTATATTTTTCCATTGAGAAAATATGTGGGAAGAATGATGTACAAACTACAAGAAAAGATTTCATTGGATAAAACCTAACACTGTTATATGCACTACAAAAATTGTCTTGGATTTATATTCAGATAGACTACCCATAAAAAATATCAGTCTATTTGCATATTTTACGCGAACTACGAACATTGGGTAAATATGTAGGGAGATGACCTCAAAGAAAAAGTTCTCATTGAATCAGATAGGAATAATAAAAAGATGTTATTGATCATAATGTGGAATTTTCAGTAAACTACACAGTGGTGATTACAACATTGTATATGCCCTGAATAGCTGCCAATAATATTTCATTGTAAACTGCATCTGAGAGCCTTTAGTGCCTGATACTTGCAGTATATAAATATTGTACTTTACATTTACTTTTACAAAAAGTGGTACCTGGGATATTCCAAGGGCCGTTGGACAAAGGTAAACAATTCTGCAGGGTTATGTAACATCACCTATGAAAACCATATGAGACCCACCATGTCAAAATCAGTCTGAAGTCTCAATTTGTCAATTAAGTGATTTATACATGTCTGGAGAGAGAATAAGAGCAGCTTTCCAACGCTACTAAAATCATAATAATCCACAAAGAGGTAAAAAATATAGGCAAATATATACATCATAGTAGAGAAACTTAATGTGGAGAAAACGGCGGCCAAACATTGTCACAGAGTTTAAACTGGTAATAATGCGATATTTTGAGCATATTTCACACAGAAAAATATATTTTTATGGATATTTAAAGACTGAAGTACCCTAAAATGGAAAAAACCAAATTTGGATATTTTTCATGTTGTAATGTATTATTAGCATTTTACTGATTTGGGGATTTCCCGACTTCCAATTGATTTTGACATGGTGGGTCTCATATACTGTAGATATACAAATATCTGTAAGGTAAATAATGTATTTGATTTTAGATTAATAAATCAAAAGTTCTAAGGAAAGGTATGTCAGTTGCCCTTACACGTTTGGTACCAAAAAATTGGAGTATTAATGTGAAAAGGGTCAGCCCTTTTTTTTCTGCTGAATACAACGCGAAGCATTTTTTGTACCGTTAAAAATAACCTGAATATTTTGCATAAAAACTTACTTTGAGATAGGATCCGTAATACTTGGTCACATAGTGGCTGTCACATTGGGACAAAACCTGGATTTCCTGTTGAATGTCCTCGATTTCATCTTCTGCCTCCTCGAGATCGATGATTTTAATCGCCACTACGAGATTGGTCTCGAGGTCGATGCCTTTGTACACTTCTCCGAATGAGCCTTTCCCAATCCTCTCCAACTTCTGAAACTTGGTCTCCGGGTCAATTCGCATATTCTGCGTGCGGAGAGAATAATAATAATAATAATAACGCGAGAATAGGCAAACAAACCGCAATTAACATTGATAGGCTACAATGCGAGTGAAAAAATTAATTGTAACATGGACACATAAACCAGTACGAACATGTCCATAGTGATTAATCTAGAAACCTTCATTAATGAGGTGTTAATTTTATATTATTTAAGTAGTTACATTATAGTCTTAGACCATTAGGCTATTGCTTCATGTAAAGTGTGTTTGAGAGCTAAGCTAATAAATATACTTTAATCAAATAAACTTCATTTCATTTCAATGAATGAATTAATGACACACCTGCCAAATAGTGGCAGCTGGCATAACAAAACAATCAAAGTTATAAAACCAAGTCACTAACTACTTTAGGCAAAGTTGATGAGAAATCACCCATAATCATACACCGTGAAAATAATTTAAGTCTGTATAATTAAATCTGTCATGTCCAAGCGCCAATACATACAACTTATAACATGTAAAAAATTCCACAGTACAGCCTAGTCTAATACATATTCATTTTCATTTAGTGATATCTGTAGATCTGCATTGTCATCAAAATGTGATAATACCTAAAAAATCTAATTGTAACTATTTTGATATAGATATATATATATATATATATATATATATATATAGAAGGTAGCCATGGTGGTTGTATCAATAACAAGGTAAATTTTTTTCAAACGCACAGAAAAACCTCGCCTGCGGTGGGGCCTGAACTCACAACCTCCAGATAACCCATCTGGAGCACTACCAGGAGAATATCCATATTGTACATACTGATTTGTAATGCGATATTTAATTGATTAGATTGCTACTACGTTCACACTATCATATTAGTCAGATGCAACAGTTTAAACAAGCAACAGAAGGCCTCAATCTAAGAGAATGTACCTACCTGTATTTTCACTAATTATTACAGTGATAATATTATCCATATATCCCATCTTTAGATAACATTGCTGGAATCTCTTATTCATTGCCTCTCTATACTTTAGAAATTCCCATGCTGTGTGTATTCAGCAAGACGGAGGAGGGTTGAACATAGACCCTCACTTCAGGAATATCACTATACCCTGTTGCTAACGGACCGTACGCGCGGTAGAACCACACATTGCGCAGTGAATGCCGAGGATGTTTTGGCCCAGCGAATCAATGACTCCTATCGACGTGCCATGAATTAGCTTCAATATATCCTACCCACACTGACTGAATGTTACAAAGGTATATTGTGAGTATTTATTTGACACATCGAGCATGATTGAAATACCCGACCCGAGGCAATGTTGAAAGCTTCACCCGATGAAAAATGAAAAGGTAATGATTTCTCACTACCTTTACGCCGGCTGGAGGTCTCGTATTAAGGAGGCTAGTGATTGTCTCGGTCACTGATGCATGTTCTTTATTGATCAATCATTTGACAGGTGTAAATGTCAGCCCCAGTTACAAAAACTCCACGCGGTTCACACTCGTGAAGGATTACCATAAGCCCATAAGCCACTTAAACATACAAACCTTTCACAATATTACAAGCATACGAATCCGAGTTTGATCTTTGACTTTTACTAACTATACAAATTTTTTCTGTTAATTGTCATCAGTCTACAAGGCATTACAGGTCAATTAGCACATTTTAAGATATGGCTACCATGGTAACCAATCTATCTGAATTATAATCTGCAATTTTTAAAAAATATCACTGACCTGATTAAAAGGAGGTTTAGCCATCTGTGTGCATCAAAGACCGCATTAAATCAAGTTGTTTCAATTACCTGAAATGGGCATAACTCGAAAATAAAAATATTTTTACAATTTTAAATCCTATAGAGTGAATCTGCTCGAAAAGCTGCCCTTAAGTGGAATATTTAGTATAAAGTAATGTAAAACTCGATGATCTCATTGAAATGAACAGAAAAACTGCATTCCCTATTGATATAGGTATAGTCAAATTTTTTTCTGGTAGTTATATTTTTCGTAATATAACATCAAATGTTTTCGAATAATTGCTAATTAGTTGTGTATCATGGATGTTAATATACCTAGCATCTCAATAATTATTTATCGTACACCTTTAGTAAATAGAATACCGGAAAAATTTTAGATGAGCGAGATAAATTCATTTAATTAGGTGTTCGTGTAAACAAATGCGTCGTCGAAAATGAAATTTACATCGCCTTATAATAAAACTAGTTAGACTAAATAAAGGGTGCCCTAATCATTCACTAATTATGAATTAGACTAACAGGGCGTTTCACTGCGATATTTCTTGCGCTATTTTCTGACTGCAATTTCTTGCGCTAATTTCTGCCAGCAATTTCTTGTGTTAAGCGTTTACACCAAGATACTTTCGATTATCAATAATTATAATGCCGATTGCTACGTGATTGTCATGTGATCAAATAAAGATAGCGGATACAAATTCAGATTCGAGTGATTCTGATAGTGACATTGAATTAACCGCTGCTCGCATGCCAATATTACTATTTCACTCACGCCCATCCCATTATAGCTATGTTATTTATTGAGTTTGTTTATGCATGTATAAACAGGCTGACCACAAAGGATCGTGGCCTACTACGTTTATTTAGCTGATCGTACACATTGTTGACAATTCAACAAGCCAATACGGTAAATCTGTAGTAGTTGGTTCTGGTGAGGTGACATTCCTCCGTTTGACTGACTGACCTACTATCAGCTAGGTAATATAAAAGAGTAGGTTAGAGTACCAATGACCTTTGTGGAGATGTGTCTTGCTGCGTTAGCCATATAGTATTACACAAAAGTAAAGGTAATGCAGTAGTGACTAATGCAAGCTCACACATATACCAGTATACTTTGTCAGGTATGATGAATTGTTCTCTAAGTATGAATCAATATCACCGTTAGTCAATAAAGTGTTACTCTATGTTCCGTTTTATACAAACACGTGCGGCATTTAGTCACCTACAGAAATTTCAACAACAGTCTAACATACACACGAGATTGGCATTATTGAATGTAACACTGTCGGCTATAATTATAATAGCGAGAGACTAATAGTGGAAATACCATTATGGCTCACAATGAAAAAAATCGTAAGCTTTCAACGTAAAACATGCTTCGTCGACTGAATATAATATTCAGCCAACAAATATGTTCTCACATTTGAAAGCTTACGATAACAATTTTCTAGCAGTCAGCCATGAAGAGTAAGCACTTTCCTGTGTTAATTTTTTATTGATTCACACGAAGGAACTTAGGAAAACCATTTTTCATTTGTTGACCAGATTTTCTTATTCTATAGTTTCAAATTACATAAGCTGCATTATGTATAGTGGGCCAATAGATCTCACAGCCGAAAAAAACTTTTGATAGTAAAATATCAATGTGATAGATCATTTAAACAATGGTTAAAACTAATAGAATTGTTATTTGAATGAGAAGATAAAACATGTTTAAGATTACATAACTTTAATATAGTGGTATTATCTTTGTAAGTGGAGGCAGATAGTGTAGCTGTTAAATAAATGGACCTCAATCCAAAAGGCCCTGCATTAATTGCCGTTCTATCTAGTATACTCATTGTTGCATCTTTAGGGCAAAAAGTACCTCCCAGTCTCTCTCGTTAGGAGGCTGGGTAGCCCTTGCTGTGTAGTGATATAAGGACTTCTCTATGACGTGACTGTGTTTCCAATGCTGTCTGGATGGTCGCTATGGAGATTACAGATTACATATTCGCTATCTAGCCATCTCGTTATGAATAATCATGAACTATCACAGTGTTAGCAAAGTAAGCGACATATATAGGTTGTCGGTAGGTGTGGGCGGACCAAGGGCAACTATCATTCCAGACACGCTGGTTTTTACTATAGTTTTTTCCAACATGTTATAACCAAGGCTAATTCGCTAGTCATGTTAACCAACTAAGGTGGCTTCGGAAAGTACCAAAAATGGCCTACCCAATGACTAACTTAGTGATCAGCCTATTTCTAACTAGCTCACTAATGAACTACCTAGAGCTTTGTAACACCACAACAGATACAACCTTACATCGAGCAAACTGAAGATGGTTAGATACAGATAATCAACTGGGAAACACCGAGCAGATACTACCTTATACTGAGAAAACTGAAGATGGTTAGAGATAATCAACTGGCAACAACCGAGCAGATACTACCTTATACTGAGTAAACTGAAGATGGTTAGATACAGATAATCCACAGGCAACAACAGAGCAGACACTACCTTATACTGAGTAAACTGAAGATGGTTAAATACAGATAATCCACAGGCAACAACAGAGCAGACGCTACCTTATACTGAGTAAACTGAAGATGGTTAGATAGAGATAATCAACTGGCAACAACAGAGCAGACACTACCTTATACTGAGAAAACTGAAGATGGTTAGATAGAGATAATCAACTGGCAACAACCGAGCAGATACTACCTTATACTGAGTAAACTGGCAACAACAGAGCAGACACTACCTTATACTGAGAAAACTGAAGATAGTTAGATACAGATAATCAACTGGCAACAACAGAGCAGACACTACCTTATACTGAGAAAACTGAAGATGGTTAGACACAGATAATCTACTGGTAACAACAGAGCAGACACTATCTTATACTGAGAAAACTGAAGATGGTTAGATACAGATAATCAACTGGTAACAACAGAGCAGACACTACCT
>WURV02175267.1:0-13883 GCA_011762755.2 Epimenia babai | reverse complement strand
AGGGCGAATTTCTAGCCAGGCCTTGGGTGATTCCCGCCAGAGGTTTTTTGAAACAAGAGGCCCAAGATCTATTTCCCGCCATGGGTGATGGCCAGGGTTATTCCATCAGGCTTTTATCTGAATCACCCAACATCCGCGGGCGTTGGGTGAGTAATAATTTAGCTGCTGCCTCGGGAAGTTCCCCTTCCCAGGGTGTAGCCATTCAAGTGGGCAGTGAGGTCAATGCCAAAACGCGGCGGTTGGGATCTCAGATCATGTACGGCTATTTACCCGTTTCGACGACTTCCTTTTCAGCCCCGGTGCTTATTAATACCGGATCTGATCCCACAGATGTCACTTTGGATTTTTATGATGAGGCAGGTAATCTTCTCCTGTCGGATAACCAGACGGTCAAAGACCTTGTCCCTGCTAAACCATTTGCAGCGGTTGCCAATAACCTGATTGGTCAAAATCAAGGAGATGTCTACCTCATCGCTACCTCTCAAACCGAAACCATTACGGGCGTCAGTTTTGTATTCAATTCCAGCTTGGAGCCCAGCATCGGCAATGTCAGCAGTCTCGATAATTTTCCAGGCGTAACGGATAGTACGCATCTCATATTGCCCTGGATATCCAACAACGAACAGTTCGAATCCATCGTCGTTGTCAATAATTACGGAAATACCCAAGCTGAAATCACCCTCACGGGGCGCCGGCAAGTCGGCTTGCCCGAGACCGTCCGAAGAACGGTTCCCCCTAACGGCTTCCTTAATGAACTCGCCAGTTCCCTCTTCCCTACGCTGGGTGACGGACCGGGATACACCGTCGAAATCACCTCAAGTTCAGGAAGCCTCACGGGTCGTTGGGTCAGTAACAATCTCACCACCGAATCAGGTGGCTCTCCATCTCAAGGCGTTGGTATTCGTTTGGAAGACAAAGCGACACCTCGTTTTGGAACCGATATTTTGTTCGGTTACCTACCCCTAGCCAATGATTTTATATCGGCCCCGGTAGTGGTCAATGTCGGATCAGATGCCACCGACGTCACCCTCCACTTTTATAATGAAGCGGGTGAAGAGATCGCCGTAGACGACACCAGTTTACAGAATTTAGAGCCAATGCGTCCCTTCGCGACCGTCGCCAATAACTTGGTACCGGCCAACAGCGGCGACGTTTATATGGTCGCCAGATCTCCAAACCAACCGATCTCCGGTGTGGCCTTTGTCTTCAACTCAAGTCAAGAACCAGCAATTGGCAATGTGTCCCGCATCGATTTCGAACCCTAACCTCATCCCAGGGATGCATGGGTGGGCATTTAAGCTGCGCTCATGCACCCGGTCTATGGCACCAATTCCCCAGAGAACCGCCTTTCCGAAATGACATTCCTGGCAGCTCCTCTTGGATATGAAGAAGCAAGAAAAAATGGGTTGACACCCCCCCAAGCCATCGCCTAGAATCTCGAATCGTCGCTGAGATATCCCTCACAACAAAAGGGATCACGAAGTGCCAAGAAACCTATTCCGGTGTAGCTCAGTTGGTAGAGCAGGTGGCTGTTAACCACCTTGTCCGCGGTTCGAGTCCGTGCACCGGAGCCATGAAGGCCGCAAGCAGAAATGCTTCGCGGCCTTCTCCATTTCTGGGTTTATTGCGCTCCGATCTTGCTTTGGGCTGACATCTGGTGAAAATAGGACATGCCCTTTTTCACCTATATACTTCAATCACTATCTTCCGAGCGCTTTTATATTGGCAGCACCAGCGATTTGGAGCGACGTGTCCAACAACATAATGATCCCCAATATAAAGGCTCCAAAACGACCAAACGTTTCAAAGGTCCTTGGATTTTAGTTTATCGCGAGCCCTTCGATTCACGCGCTTCCGCCATGCTGAGGGAACGTCAATTGAAATCCTGGAAAAGTCGTACCAAGATTGCTCAATTGGTTGAGTCCCGACAACGTCGGGATTAACCACCTTGTCCACTGCCGTAGGTTCCGATTTCATTGGAGTTCGAGTCCGTGCACCGGAGCCATGAAGGCCGTGAGCAGAAATGCTTTGCGGCCTTCGCCATTTCTGGGTTTCAGCTTCCCTGTGAACATGTTTCGATCTTTCGTCTCGGGCAACGTGGTTATTTTGTGTTTTGTCAGTTGTTCAATTTGGTGTCCCTTGCAAAAAACCGAAGTCCCAGTCGGTCAACAAGTGAATCAGGAAAATCTTTGTAGAGGAGCCTTTTTGAGATTGGTTTAATCTAAGCTTTAACATGACCGATCTTGTTCATCTGACTTCATAATGGATCGTCTATTAATTTTAAAACAACACCCAGTTTGCAGATTCCAAGGCAAAGTTTCGATTTAGTATGTTGCCCTTTCCCAACGTTCTAGGTAGTTGCTTCCAAACCAAACCGGCACCGTTTCGTAGACCTCTTACGATTGCGAATAACTTCCTAAAATACGAGGTAGATACGATGATATTGCCGGTGAATATTCTTTTTCTTATTCTGCTAGGCAACGGCACAGTTCAATTTTCTCAAACTAGCAAAATTCCCTTAGTATCCGCAGGTGAAAAAACGCAGATCGTTCATTTACAAATAGCTTCGCAGATCCTTGGCGATGAGAGAAATATCTATCTCGCCCTCCCGCCAAATTACGACAGGAATGTTCATCACTACCCAGTTATTTTCGTCCTTGACGGTGAGTTTTTATTCGACATTTCCCGTTCCATCGTCACATTGCGTGCTACGCGAAATTATATGCCGGAAAGCATCGTCGTAGGACTCCCCAACCCCAATCGTAAGGCGCGATTTCAAATGGCGATGAAACTAACCAGCCCATCCGGGCAGCTTTATTATCAAGGTGGTGGGGACCCCGAAGCATACATTCGCTTTATGCGGGATGAGTTAATACCCGCGCTTGCCGAATCCTATCGAATCAATGCTCATCGAACCATCATGGGATTATCGCCAACAACCGGTGTGGTATACCACGCATTTCTTAAGCACCCAGAGCTTTTCAAGGCATATATCGCCATGAATTCAGGCATAAATTCTCGTATGCAAGATGGTCAAAGTATTGGTGATCATTTATTAGCAGTCGGAGCACACCGGGACGGTCAATATCTTTATTTGAGCCATCCTCCCCATCCTCGCGCTGAGGTTTTAAAAAACCAGCGCAGCGATCTGGCCTTATTTATGGGAATGATGGCCAAAAAGGCTTCACCCGCATTCAAAGTTCTTTACGAAATTCAGGAAGGCGAATCCGGATACGGCGCGGTGATTCCCTCGATAAGCGATGCTATGGATTTGATATATCCTCCGGAAAAGTGGCGCCCGAACTATGGAACCTTTCGCAATAGCGAAAAACCTCACATCACACTTAAGACTTATTACGATCAATTATCAAAGGAATATGGCTTTCCCATTTACCCGACAGAAGATACCTTTTCGACCGCCAATAATCTCTTGTTCTCAGCCGAACTTCTGAATCGCAGAAATCGCCATGCACAGGTTATTGAACTTCTGAAACTCGGTCTTACCTATTTTCCAAACTCTCCAAAAATACATCTCCGTCTAGCTCAAGCTTACGCCGCTGTTAACCAAAAGGCACTCGCCATCGAAATGGGAGATATTGCTTTGGCAAAAGCAAAGCAATTCAGCGATCCCCTACTGCCCATATACCAAAAACAACTCGACGAACTTAGGATTCAAAAGCAGTGAGTCAACCTTTGAGAAATCTTAGGAATTGACCCCCCATTTGGTTTTCTAGCATCAGTTCAAGAGCAAATCGGGAAGTAACATTTTTCTCAAGAATGCCATAGCGGATCTTGGATCCACCAAAAAGAGCGACATTGTTAAATGTAGAAGCTCGAGAAATGATTAAGCAAAGAAACAAGAAGATTTAATCAAGAACATGCCTCTTTCTCCGATTTAGCAGATCTTCTTGAAGAAAACTTTTCAAAGCCAGCCTGTCAAAAGTAATGAGATCGTCGGAAATCGAGTCTTCGAAATTCTGCTACCCCTTGCGATCCAAATCACGCTTCTCAGTTAAACCGACCTCGTAATCCAGCTGTCATATACATAACTAATGAGATTGCATCGAGTTGGATAGGTTTGACTGGAGGTCGTGATGAAGTGTGGTTTGGGTGTCATGATGGTGGTTGCATCATTTTTTTCTCTCAACGTTGGATTTAGCCAGACACGCGTGATAAGTCACATCTCCAGCACCGAGGGTGGGTTCACACCAGGCCTGATCCTCGCCAACATGGACAACCTCAGCACCCAGTCTTATACAATATTGCCCTTCACGAAAACAGGCCAAGCCCTCCCCTTGGTCCAAGGAACGCTCGCAGCCGGAGAGACACACTATCGCCACCCAAATGATCTCTTTGGTAGCGATGATGTTTCCCATCTGCAGATCCAAGGGGGTGAACAACTCTTGGTAAGCACTTCTTACCAAGGCCTCACTCCCGAGAGTACGCCCGTTCACGTTCCCGAAAGCAAGCAACAAGCACCTTCCTGGCGGATTTATCCAGGTGATTGGTCTCTTTCTTGGGATGGACTAGCCATCGTCAACCCAGGCTCAGAAGCAACTCAAGTGACAATTCTTCAAAAGGACCCACAGGGGCAAATTCTTCAGACACAAGAAGCTATCAATGTCGCTCCTTTTGCCAAGCATCTTCAAGTTCTCAGCGATCATTTCAGCGCCGTTGCCAATAGTCATTTTGAGATTTCGGCCCAACACCCGATAGCCTTAACCTCACTACGGGGATCCATCGACGGGCGTATTCTTTGGGTCAATATTCCCGTTGTTCAACCAGAGGTCCCCGTGGTTTCTTCCCAGGCTATGTTTGAGGTTTCCAAGACAGAGAATATGGCCTATGCCAAGGGCTTAACCCACTCAGAATGGAACTCTCAAGAAACTTCCACCATGGACCTGCTGCTTGATGTATATCAACCTGTCGGTGCAGCCGGGCGACGTCCCGTCATGGTCTATATTCACGGCGGCGGGTTCTTCGGAGGATCCAAATCCGGTAATGCTTCCGTGAATCTCATGAATTATTTCGCTGCACGAGGCTTTGTCGGATTTACCATCGACTATCGTCTTGCTCGGGATCGAGGGACGGTTCCTGAAACCTATTACCAATACCTGGTCAATGCGGGTATTCCCAGCCAGACACTCGATCAAACCCTAGCCATGTACACGGCAGGTCGCGATGCCAAAGCCGCCATCCGTTGGATTCGGGCCCATGCAGAGGTCTACCACCTCGACACCCAACGAATTACTGTCGCCGGTGGATCTGCCGGGGCTGTTACTGCTGTCGCATTAGGTGTCTCTAATAATGGCGATTTTCAGAACGAGCTCACACTCGCCGCAGATCCGACGCTCGCAACAACTCATATGGAGCAAAGTGATTCCATTCATACCATCGTGGACTATTGGGGTTCCGGCGTCATGGTCAAATTATTGACAGACGCTTATGGATACGAAAGTCGTTGGGATGCCACCGATCGACCCCTCATCATCATCCACGGTACCGAAGATGGTACGGTTCCCTTCAGCAATGCCTTGGAATTAGAAACACATTACCGACAATCGGGAGCTCAATACGAAATAATTCCCTTAGAGGGACTGGGACATGGACCTTGGGGAGCAATGGTCAACGGTAAAAGCCTCTATCAATTGGCCTTTGAATTTGTCGTCGACCAACAACAACTTCGCCTCATACCCTAAGCCGCCTCAGAACAAACCAAAGAGCGAATGAGCCGTCAAAAGCCAATTTCTTATCTAAAAAGCTATTTTTGGGATTCCCATCCGACTCTGGCCCCCAATTCGACAGCTAACCTCAGGCTTGCTCAAAAGTTCGTTTTTACTCCTATTCCAGCCTAAAAAACAGGTTTACCGCTGCGAATAACGGGGAAATATCCGTTTTCTCTATCTCGGTTCAAGGAGCCATTTCTTCATAGTTCTTAGCTTGTTGAATCCGATTCCAGCAGGATATGCAACCCATAAAATGTAAACTTTTTGTTTCAGATTATCATTAAATGATGATTTTTTTGGACCTTCTAATCGTGCGACTGCTAACCTTGGCTAAGAATTCCTGCGAGAGCAAAGTTTCGTGGGGAATTTCCAGGAACCGTGTTATGATGCGCCCCCATACGGACAAGATTGCTTCTGCAATAATGTTCACCACGACTAGACACTTGGGTCACCAAGGTCTAAATAAAGATTTAGAGAGTTTCCAGTCTGCCTTGTTTCAGTATCCTTTTTACCTTCAGAACATGTTTCGTCCAAGGAAGAGGCACGGCCTTGCAGTTTTGGGAGTTATCTTCCTGAGGTGCTTTTTTTAAACACTTCTTACTGTTAACCGAGACGCTAACGCGTTTTTACGAGTCCACTGCCCCTATGGCCTAAAAATCAACCTGGACCGATTGAGTCACGGCTTCGACCCCTCAATCCTCCACTACCGATTTCCCTTGGAGAACACACATGAAATTATTCGTTGGCAACTTGAGCTGGAACACTGCTGAGCAAGATCTTCGCGCTGAAGCAGAAAGCTACGGTCAAGTAGAAGAAGTACGCATCATCCTCGACCGCGAAACTGGCCGCTCACGTGGCTTTGGTTTTGTTACTTTTGCAGAGCGCGATGACGCTCTTGATGCAATGGAACAAATGAACGGCAAAGAATTTGATGGCCGCGTATTAAAAGTTAACGAAGCGCACGAGCGTCAGCCTCGCGCTAACATCAATCGCTGGTAAGCTTTTAGCTTAACCGCTGATTAAATACAGAAACGCCGCAAGCTCACTTGAGTTTGCGGCGTTTTTGCATTTTGGGACATCTAAACTGTATTTGGATATTTAATATGCAGGAAAATGCCGGCGCTGCCAATCCTCCAACGCTTCTGCAATGAGATTAAGCTGGTGACGACTGCCATGAGCTTCTTCCATTTGCTCAAAGAAATTTTCTAAGGTAAGCCGATGCGTTTGGTAATAAGACTCCAAACCACCTAAGGCTGAATAAAACTTTACTCTGAGCATTGGAAGCCGATCCGGCCTTGCCTTGATTTCGTACAAAACCGTTAAAACTGTATCGATACCTGACATGCAACCATCCTTCCAGGGGAAGAACCTCCCCTACCTGTTTCATGATTTCTATGAAGCACTAACGCTAGAGCAGCGCGAATACCCTTAAAAAAAGGTCGTGATGGTTCTCAACATGAGGCACGGTTTTACTAAAGCCAAGGGAAAACAAGTCTTAAGGCTGTTTTTTTGATTTCATTGCACTTGTAATACCAGAGGTAGCCTTTTCTTCTGTTAAGACGAGCAGTGCAGTGGCTGTACAAAAAGTACCGCCGGTGATGCAGTGTTTTCCTCTCCAACAACCGTCCTCATCCTGTACACGGGTCAAATTATCTTTCATGCGGCTATTCCAAGATTGCCACTCTGATCCACCTTTGGCGTGCAGACTTTCACTTATTTGGAGATAACTTAAGAATTCTTCGCCACCATTACTGCCGAAACCAGCGATAAAAGCATCATCATCAAGCCGATCAATAAGTGCATTTTGAGCAGATCGATGGTTGGCTTCCATTTTCTTTATTTCCTGTATTTCTTGACGAAGATCCTGCTTTTCACTTTCATCCGCCTCTTCCAGGCGCCGTTCCAATTCAGGCAAATCCCTTGATTGCGTCGCGACAACTTCTTCCATGGCCGTCATGTTGGAAGCAACGGCATACAGCTCTACACCGGCGCTACCCGTACTATCAAAACTTTTGGATTCCGGACGGTATTGCTGCTCACTATAAGCGCCAGCTCTTTTGATGATCATTTCCTTTACTTTCACACCCTTGCGAGCAGCTCGATTTATCCCTTTGGTCGCAAGTCCTTGCGCCAACGCAGGGGCCCAACCACGATTATCCCAAGTTCCATCTTCCATCTGGTGGTTTTCAATTTTCGTCGTCACCTTGGTTAAAGCCGTTGTAAGACGACGTTCCAAAGCAACTTGACCTAACTGATCCTTCATCTCAGCAAGCGTTGCTGCAGCGAGAAAAGTGTCAACATAGGTGCCGAGCTTACCTTGGAGCTGGGTGCCTCGAGCCTTGGTGACAAAGAGTGATGCTTTATCTGCTGCTTCTATTTCACCCAGAACATAGTCAATCCCACGTGCCATCTTCAGACCCATACTGCCTTTACCAGGCCGCACTCCGGATCGCCACATAGCTTGAAGTGCAATACAGGTATTGCCGACATCCGTCACTTCATCGCGTTCCTTATGTCCAGGCCCCCAACCGCCATTGGGTTGTTGACGAGACATAAGCCATTGGAGCCCCTTGTCCACAGCCTGATCCGGAGTTGACACTACTTTTTTCGCAGATGGTTTAGAGCCATTTTCAGTGTTGGGATCACTTGCATGGATTGTCGTTAGGCCGACCAGCCAAATACCCACAGCCAACAAGCCGAACACGATTAATTTCTTCACGATTGCCTCCTTAAATTTTGAAAGGTCCAAAAGGAGATGCATCGGTGAGAAAAAAGTTTCCCAAACATCATTTTTATTTGCAGCAGTACTTATTTGTATTGTGGCAATGGACCCAAACCTTGCTTCCAATCAAAAGAGGGCCTCGTCGCTTCTAAAAGGGCAAAAACCTGCAAAAAAAGGCTGCGATCCATAAAGAGAGTAACTGTCGCCGCAGTGTATCCAATCTTTTGCTAGATTCAAGGGTCACTACAGGAAAACTAAAACCGGAATTCACCAAAAGCAAAGGGACTCAAAGAGAATTTTCTGCCATTTCCTTCTGGGCACGAACATAGGCATCAAGCTCTTGGCCGGAAGGCTTACAAATAAAGAACGTCGCCAAACTCAAACCTAGAAAACCGAAGAAACTAAAGCGATTGCCATGAATGAAATACAACACGAATCCCATTCCGGCAATGGCTTCGCTCATGGCAAAACTGGCGACACATCCCGTGGTGTAAACCGCTAAGGTCTTTTGTACAATGCCAGTCTTTTCGCCGCCCAGAGGCTGGCTGAGCTGTTTTCTCAGGCGAAACATTCGGAAAAAATATGCTAGCGCCACAAGGGAGAAAGCAACGGTTCCGAAAGCAACCAAAAGAAAACGCGTACTGCCTTCCGCGTTCAGGTGGCTTTGGGAGGATATTAATTGGAGGACCACCAACAGGGTTAGTGCAGAAATCACCATGGCAATAAAGACGATGAATAAGTTTTTCTTGGCCAGATTCACGTAGCGTTGCTCTTGCTGAGTCAAGGTCATGGTCATCTCCAACCATCACCGCATATTCAGGTTCAGCCCCCCAAAGGAGCCCCTCTAAAGTCCGGCGATTATTTTTGGCATTTCAAATCTTTATAACACAACGCCAGTAACAATTAGGTCAGGTCCTTGAAAAGAGGCACTAGTGGAGACGCCATCCCTTAAGAAAGCTCAACGCCTTCTTCGTCGCCGGATATGACGTGTATCCAGGCAATGCCGGCAGACGACCGCTCTCATCACGCACCATTAAAAAATGCTTCACAAATTGATTTTCCGGGTTCGCATCGGATCGCTCGCGATGGGGATCGATCCGCAATTCAAAATGCTGTACTTGAGGGTTTTGGCCATACCACGTTTGGCGTGTATTGGCTTTCCAATCACAAACACCTTCAATATTTCATGGCAGTCCAAATGTGGACTGAACTTAATCTTGATAAGGAGGATGATGTCATAGACAAGATGAACCTCCTCCAAGAGGCAGTCCGTCGAACTAGTGAAGCTCTACCACAACTCAAACTCAATAGATTGTAGAATGAATTAATTGTTTTATTTTTAATTTAAGAAATCAGTCCCTAATATTACCGTCAAGGTAAATGCTGCAATTATCAACCCTGTCTACAGCATTCACAAAGTATATCTTTTATCGTCACAAGACACGAAATTATCAAATTATTGGCGGTAATTAAAAAATATTTTCTTTTATACGTATTGAAATTAGTCAGTTTTATTCACGTATTGAGCCTTCGGCAGTCATTTCCGGAAACGAAGTGACGGAACTAAGCGCATTTCCAGCTTTGCAACTCTGTGCCTTTTCACCTCATTATTGTTAATGCGGGCTATTTTATGACCGATGGGTGCACTTTTGTCATTTTACGAGTCAAGAACCAGTATTTATTTCGCAAAAGCTGTAGTATTAGAAAAGCGCACGTACGATGATGAACCATTTTTGCGTATTAAAAGCCCATTGCGTTGATGGTGAAATACAAATTGTCGTAGCATCACAAACGGATGGAGTGGTATCAAATCTCAAAGAAATGTCTCAAGTTGTGTCAATTGACTGTACATTGCAGTCAAAAGTAACAGAACTTCTCAGATGTATAAACGGGCCTTTGAGTAAAGTGGAACGGAAGGATATGTTAGATTCTCGTGATGAGATTAAACTAGAAGTTGAACATGGTGAGAGTGTTTTTGTTGACGACAAAGACGTTATATTATATGAACCAGTTGGAGAGAACGAATTTGATAATGATGACCTAACTCCATATATTGTTGACATGAGTGAATTTGTCAATGGTAATGATGATGATGACGACGATGATATCAGAAATGAATCGAATTATAACTGTGAAAAGGATGTTGATCCTGCATTATTAAAAAAGTTTGTAATGGAAAATTACACAAACAATAGATCAAACACTAAATATAGTGGCGAATTGGATAGCTTATTACCAGATAAGTACTTGCATGGTGTTCAATCGAAAATGTTGAAAGACATAGAATCAGAAAACCCATTCAAATGTGGACTTTGTGACGAAAATTTTGCTACACATGCCGGCATACGCAATCACCTTCGAGAAGTACATCCAAAAAACGATATCAAAAAGGTATTTGGCTGTAAATATTGTAATAAATTCTTCACCCAGTCGTGTATAATACATCATCTGTCCGTTCATAAGAAACCATATAAGTGCCCGCATTGCGATAAAGGTTTTTCACACCAGGGAAATTTAAAACGTCACTTGCTCTACGTAAATGGAATTTATAAACACACTTGTAGTGTGTGCGGGTTTCAATGCGTCGCCGTACATGAACTCAGAAGTCACATGATTACACACGAAGATGCATCTCAGCTCGTCCACCAATGCCCAACGTGTGGGAAGATATTCGCACGCACGTCTCAGCTAAATCGACACGTGGCTACACACAATGAATCTCGCGCGTACTGCTGCGACATCTGCAACAAAACCTACACTACCTACTACTATCTGCGAATTCATGAACGAACGCACAAAACTGATAGGCAGCGTAAGTTCTCGTGTCTCTTTTGCGATAAGGCTTACTTCAAGAAAGAGAGTCTCGTAAAGCATGTATTGACTCACCATCATTAGGCAATAACCAGTATTTCTTCATAGCCAATACTTTAATCTTCCTATCAATGCTAACCATGATGATTTGAATGTAATAAAATTCTGCAATTTTTTAAATCTAAATACTGGACTGTCATGTGGCTTGTGTCACGAGTCGATTAATTCACTACATCTAATTGTGCATGTGTGCAATTATAGGCCGATTCTGTAAATCATATCTACCAATACCATATCCTACCATTACGAAAAGTAGACTAAATATAGAGGTGATTCTGATGGTTTATGATATTGTTATAATTTCTAACAATTTTGTGTATTTTGCCCTGATTTTAGTTGGGCATTTACAGCATTTATTTATGTCATCGTGACATTTTTTAGAATGGACCAAAGCCTCGATGTATATCAGGCGTCTACAGTTTTTCCCTGTGCATGTCTACATGTGTGTACACTTATGTATGTACGTACGAATAGTATAAGTTGGTACTGTGTAGGAGTCAGTACTGTGTAGGAGTTGGTACTGTGTAGGAGTTGCTACTGTGTAGGATTTGGTACTGTGTAGGAGTGTATAAGTTGGTACTGTGTAGGAGTTGGTAGTGTGTAGGAGTTGCTACTATGTATAAGTGTATAAGTTGGTACTATATAGGAGTTGGTAGTGTGTAGGAGTTGGTACTCTATATAAGTGTATAAGTTGGTACTGTGTACTTTTTAGAAGTTCGTTGTTAAGATGTAGTATTAAAATATATATCCTGTGGACAATCTATTTGTCATGTAGACTTTTAGTGGCCAAGAAATAACTGTACACCGAAGGATTACACAACACACACATGGTGTAGTGGTTCTGCATTCTCGAGCCTGCTTTTTAGTAATATTAGTGCAGGGGGTGTGGCAGTCCCTAAATTTATTATAATTATTATAATATGAAGGTATTTGTTGATATTTCAATGTGCCTCTTATAATACTTTTGCATTTGGAGAGGGCACCATCATGGCTTTACGAGCTAGTCATCAGTGTATGCGTAGTCCCTTCCATTCTTCATTCTGAAATGTTAGTTTATTTAATTTTTCAGTATAAGTTCTCATGGACACAATTTGTTTTATTCGCAGTTCTCGGCAGTTTTACTCACCTTGGCATGGCATTTAATTGGTTCATTGTAATCCACAGGAATTAAGTTTAATGTTTGTTTGCTCGATGATGTTTTAATTTATTTACCAGTAGTTTATTTTTACTATTGGTGTACTGTAATTCGCCAAAAGAAACAATGTGGACTAATATATGATGTGTTGAACTTTGGGTATTAATTTCATTCATGATTCTGTAGTTTGGCATATTGAGCCAAAAATAAGATAACTTAAAATATAGGGTGACCAGTAAATATCAATTAATGTGTCGTATTTGCGTTGATATAGGATATGCCGATTTTTCACCATAAAATTTTGTATCTGACTCTTAATGCTTTTGCTTGACAGCGAAGTAATTGAGAGATTAAAACTATTGATACTGTAACTGCAGTATAAGGCAATAATTACTTGTTGTTTTGCAACTGTATATGGAATATTTCACATTAAATGAATACTTAATCAGTCTTTTATGTAATAGTATGAAGGGAGATAATATCATCAGTGATTGTTTTCCTCTAATTGTGGTTATTTCCCTTATTCGCGATGCTGATCTCCCATAATCAGTTAACTCGGGTACATAGCAGTTATCTCCCATTAACACTTATCAAATCAAGTCTCCCATAATCAGTTAACTACGGTACATAACAGTTATCTCCCATTAACACTTATCAATGTGCGGCAATGCAAGATCAACGTTTCATCGTTCGGCCACTAGCCAGTTTGCCAGGGATCTATCGACTCATTAATATTATTTCACTTTAATATATAGCACACCGTATTAGGCGGGTAGCTACGTTTGTCTTTACGAATAATTACAAACGATTATATCTCCATTTAATATCAACAACATCTATGGAAACATGAGCCGAATGCTTCATCAGGTAAAAGAACTAATGTAAAACAGACATTTTATTCTGCGCGGGTACCGTGATATAAACACGTGGGTTAAACCAGTTAAATGAATACCAAGTGAATATAGCAATACAAGTTAGCAGCTAAGTTATATATAGTGTGACATACTATCATCACGCTGCACATACGGAGACGATGCTAGTATTGGGCAAGTGCAATGTGATATTAACATATAATAAATAACAACCACGATTATATAAAAAGTGTATGAACTACTGCCTACAGTCCTGATACCGCACTCCAGAAGTATGTACAGGTGTGTTGCTGTTGACGAACCATAAACGAAGCAGTCCATCTTGTGGTGATAGGCTTAGTGTCCTGTACATGGCACAGCAGTGCAGGCGCCAACGTACCACCTACCATCATCCCAATGACGCCTATCGGGAACCAGGACCGTCTCCTGCAACCCCCTGCTATCGTATTAGATCATTGTAAGGGGAAGCAGTTAGTCGAGTGGTAGGAACACCGGACTCGTAACCGAAAGGTCGCGGGTTCGAAACTTCCCGCTAGTTGACTTTTCTGCGGTGATCC
>WURV02175256.1:0-13889 GCA_011762755.2 Epimenia babai | reverse complement strand
ATTGTCGTGTTAACCACATAGGCTAGCTTTGTAAAGGGTCATAAATGAAATTGGCCCACACAACGATTACTTCGGTAATCAGCCTATAACTAAATAAATAAATAATAATGTGAGGTATGGTTGTCAGTGTGGTAAGGGTTAATCGATCGTGTCACCGGGGATACTCACGAATTTCAATAAGTTCCAGTCAAAAACATAATCATACGTGTAGCCTTGTCGATGGAACAAGTTACGGAAGAGCTGCCGTAAGTACGGGCAGTCCGGCTTGTCGTCGAACCGTAAACTGCGGCAGAAGTTCAGGTAAGTAGCAAACTCGGCTGAAAACGTCAACATTCACACATGAGGCGATGAAGTGAACTTACAAGTGAGAACGACTAGTGTTGACCCATGCTGGTTAACATATAGTCAACGGATGAAGTACGGAGTAGATGAATGAAGTTCAACACGCATTATGAGTGTTGATAAATTCCGGTCAACATATAGTCAGCCGATTAAGTACAGAGTAGATGAATGAAGTTCAACACGCATTATGAGTGTTGATAAATGCCGGTCAACATATAGTCAACGGATGAAGTACAGAGTAGATGAATGAAGTTCAACACGCACTATGAGTGTTGATAAATTCCGGTCAACATATAGTCAGCCGATGAAGTACAGAGTAGATGAATGAAGTTCAACACGCACAATCAGTGTTGATAAATGCCAGTCAACATGTACACTGAGCTGATAAAGTACTGGTGATAAATGAAGTAGCCAATGAAGGGGGAGGGGTTGATAAATGTTGGTACAAACATAAGTGGGCCGAATATGCAATGTAGATAAATGCCATAAATTAAGGTCCCATCAGAGCTCTATAGAGTTTTTTTTTCTATGCATTTCTCTCCAGCTATTCAAAGAACACCATTGGGCGCCCCCATTAACATTACGAAATTTTGCTAATACCTAATATAATTATCCTCATATATACTCGGGATACATGACAAAAAATCATTGATAAAAATTGAAGTATGTGAACAAGTGAATAAATAAACAAAAAACAAACAAACATCTAAACAAATCACAACGAACTTGGAAGTCCTCTGCACAGCTCTTCGATTGGCGTAGACATTTTCTTTTCGCTGATTCGTTCGTATTTTTGCCGCTTCGTGACGGCTTTGAGGCCTTGCCACGGCAAGCTCCCGTGTAAAAAGTACATAAAAACGTAACCTAAAGACTCCATGTCATCTCGCCGGCTTTGCTCTGTAATCGTGAACAGAAACGCGATACTCGGTAATACGTTATGTACATCGATTTATATGTACATCGATACAGAACAAATTGTTACTACATATTAAGGAATGAAATTTGTTGTCATTTTCATTTCATTCATTGTGAAATTGACATGTACCTATTAGCGTAGCTGTCAAACACACTTCGCCTAAATAGAAACGGTAATCTATTTATAGGCAGGGTTCATCTTACAAAATTATTTTTTCTAACCGACCACCTTAATAAAGTTGCAAACTTTCAAGACTGTCTCAAAACTTTCTAGCCCTGTTTCTACGACTAAGTTGTTACTCACTTATAATTGCTTATTAAAAGAAAAGCATCCCTAATAACTGGAAAATAGATTGTTGATAGTGACTGAGTGTTTACGCTAGGCAGTAGCATCACTAATAGTAATATATTCTACACTTGCCAGCGGCAGTTAACACATGAGTTTTTAATGAGACATAGAAACACACCATCTTTAAAGACTAACTTAAATTAAACATGAAAATTTATCAATTTTATCATAATTGATAAAAAATAATTGATAACTTCAGAAAGAATATTTGCATTTAAAAGCTAGTGAAATAAAATTAGAGTTAGTCATCAAAAGTGCTTTTCTATACTCCATCACAAGACTAACACGGTTACCCCAACCTCATACGAGTGTTTATATATATATATATATATATATAAAGTTAAACCTGCCCCAACGGCCACCTGTATTAAGCGGGCAACTGTCGTAACGGTCACTTCAAAAACCTCCCGACATGTACACTAGTCAAAATTTCAAACCTGGATTGAACGGCCACCTGTCTTAACGGCCACTTTTTCCTGATTCCCGTGAGTGGCCGCTTAATAGAGGTTTGACTGTATATATATTTTGTTACAATTCATAAAGCTTATGTATTGACCAAATACAACATGACCAAATCTTCTTTAGTTCTTTAGAAATATTGTGAAAAATAAAAATGCATTTTCTCTTACCGAAACATTTCCTCTGATATATAGTTTGATACTTTGCGTACAATTAGAAGTGGGGGTGTCTGCAGGGTGACCTGCTTTTGCTCTTTGGAACCACTAATTAGATTAACAAGCTCGATATATATTATCCAGTGATAAATCAATTTTTATCATGCTGTGATAAATCAATTTTTATTATGCTGTGATAAATCAATTTTTATTATGCTGTGATAAATCAATTTTTATTATGCTGTGATAAATCAATTTTTATCATGCTGTGATAAATCAATTTTTATTATGCTGTGATAAATCAATTTTTATCATGCTGTGATAAATCAATTTTGTGATAAATAAATTTATATCATCCCGTGGTCCTGAATTTTTTTGCTCCCACATCAAAAGTGTTGGGACTGCCCGAACCGATAGAGTAGTATTTTCTGCACAAAATGCAGAACCTACTTTCATTTTTATTTTGGCCATTATACTCTATCCAGGAAAATGGTGAAGATGTGAGCAAGAGTTTAGTTTGTCAGGTTGATTTTCAATTTATTAACTCTCATTCAGTAAAAGATTTCCTCGAGACATATTGTATATTTCTGATTTAAATTTCACATTGGCGGAAAGTTAGCTAGTGGTTAGATCATTGAAATTGAATCCAAAGGACCCTGGTGGAATCTACCTAGTGTAAAACATAAGGCAGTTTTTGGGCAAAAAATGCCTTAAACCCAGTCAGCCCATGGATCTGGATAGCCCTAGCAGTGGCGTAGGCAACCAGTGGTATGTCGGGAACACGATTAAATAAACGTGCTTCCAAAATCGGTTGCATTCCCCAAAAAATCAACGACACTAAATTAGCTCATCGTGTTAACTACACCATACCTGATAAAAGGCCAATCATGGCCCTAGATGAGTCAATGCCAGTCTATTGCTACTTATGTACTGTTACTATAGCTATAACGTAGCGATGGACACCCTTAAATGTCCTAGACTGTGGTTGTACGATGACGCCGAGAACGAGCCTAATTTATTACGGGGTAGACATCACCGTCGAGTCAGGTGATCCAGGTCAGACAGTTAATTAATGTCCACTCATGTCACTCGTATTGCAAATACACTTACATCATACCCTTCACTAAAACTGTGATAGTTGCAAATACCCTTACAACATACCCTTTACTAAAGCTGTGACAGTGTGATTGTTGCAAATACCCTTACATCATACCCTTCACTAAAACTGTGATTGTTGCAAATACCCTTACATCATACCCTTCACTAAAACTGTGATAATTCCAAATACCCTTACATCATTCCTTTCACAAAAGCTGTGATTGTTGCAAATACCCATACATCATACTCTTCACTAAAAAAACTGTGACAGATAACGACGTACGATGTACGATCAAATGATGAGAGATGATTCCTGAGTAATGGTATCACTCGCATGCGGAAAAAAAAAGTGACCATTCCGCAGGGGGCTACGTACACTCCTGTGGGTAAACACCCCCGGATTATATACGGGCTGAGATGGCTGGAGTTCATACCCCACGCGTATGTGCCAGGCACTGATCTTATCAAAGATCTGGCTGCACCAAATTGCAACCATGTATGAAATACATACTGCTGTCAAACACACTTTACATGAAACAATAGCCTAGTGGTCTAAGACTATAATGTAATTACTCAAACTATATAAAATCAACAGTATACAGGTAATACCGATCAATGATAGATACAACTATGTACATTTAAAGTGAGCAGAAAACGAATAACAATGTTGAATAATACGGTGGAAAGTAGAACAAATATCGAAAAAAAAAAGGAAATCCTACGCAGGCAAAGTCGCCATCAATATGAAGAATATCAAGCATTAAAAAAAGCCCACTGATGATAAATCTAATGAAATTGCGACATGTAACGAAATTATTGCCCTGGGCCAGTGAGCTCCAGCTTCAGCCCGCAGTATAATCTCATATGGCACGTGCAACTGCGTGACAGCAATATACTGGTCTTGCGAGACGGGGGGTCAGTTTACTCACCGATGCCTAAATGTGTGTTGATACTCGCGTACCGCGCAGTCCCAGTAAGACTTTTATTCTCCCGGTACGGTATATGCTGATGAGTTCGACTGTCGCGGAATTTTTTAGCCAATCCAAAGTCAATAATGTACACGAGATTGCCCTTCTTGCCGAGCCCCATGAGGAAATTGTCGGGTTTTATATCACGGTGAATGAAGTGTTTCGTGTGGATGTATTCGATTCGACTAATCTGCAAATACGGATAAACCAAGTTTAGTCGTGTATTGCTTTTCGCTCCGGGTCAATCCATCCAGTGAGCCGAGACCGGATAATGAAAGACATCTCCGGAAAAAAGATTTAAATACAGAAATCAACATAAAAAATCGTGATGTCAATTCCATTATGTTATTCGTAGTTAGTTGTGCGCAAGTGGAATTTAGGCGATATTTTTTTCTTTTCTTTCTTCACAAACGTAACCTAGAAATGGGGTGGGGCAAAAACACCTATTGTGAAAAACCCCACAGACTCTTGGCAGACAAATGATCTTCTTCCACTTATGTTCCAAACTTCTACAGACAGGCTACATATATATTGCACACTCAGCCGCTAATATTGTGGTAGTTAATGATTATTTGCAATCGGATTACGACACAGCGGGGAGGTAAGCGTCATAGAGACCATCCGCAGAGCATCTAAAGCACAGCGATGTCAGAGGGAAAAAGCCTTAAGACTAAGGGAAACGCACTGCAAGCGCTACCCAGACCCCATGAGCACAGCGGTTTGAGGTGCTTTCTGCCTTAAGAATGCCACAGGTATAGTAGCAAGAGCAGGAATTGAACCAGGGTCCTCTGGATTCAAATTCAAACGCTCTAACACTACACTAACTGCCCCATTGTAAAATATGGACCACAGACGGTTCTACTCTATATTTTAATCGTATTCAGCGAGTATTAGGTAGGGTTAACGGAAAAGGGCTGTTAGATACTATCTAATCCCTGGCCTGTTAAAACTGGAAGTATCCTCACTGTGCCGGACAGAGTATTGAAAACTTCACCTTAATAAAGACATGGATCCTGGATGGAAATCAGTTGTAAGTAAATAAAGGAAAAAAGAAAAGTTTGATAAAAAGGTACCGCACTTTAAACATACGCAGCTTGCCAAATGACGGTTTACAAATCATTAAAGCCGACAGCCTTATAATAGGGTTTAGCAAGCCCCTCGCGAATTTACTTTCCCAGTTTGTCACAAAAATTTTGCACCGTTACTTGTGGCCAACTCGGGCAAGTGGGATAAAGTGCCTCACCCAAGGATGCAACGAGAGAACAGCTGCTATTGCCCAGCATTTGAGCTTACCACATTCTGGTTCACAAGCCGGCGCTATACCGACTGAGCTAATCCGTTCTAAATAATGGCAAGCATTAAACTCATGTGAAATGATAGACAAGGCGATACTGACGAGTTGGTCTGCGAGCAGAAGGACTGTTTTGATACTGAAGCGGCGTGAGCAGAAGTTGAAGAGGTCTTCGAGACTCGGACCTAGCAGTTCCATCACCATCACGTTATAATCGCCCTCGGCGCCGCACCAGCAGATCTTTGGTATACCCACTACAACATCGACACGATGTGTGTGTAAAACAGAGGTGCACGAGCCCTCACAGCGTACACCAGGGATTATAGAGAAAAACTTTCATGATGTTGACTGCATAATTGGTGAAAATAAATGACAAGGTAAATTAGTACACGGTGAAAAAAGTGTATTTATGGGAAGTCTAAAAAGGAAATTAGGTAGGATGGCTAGACTTAAGGTCAAGCAGACTTAAGGTCAACCAGACTGAGAGTCAGCCAGCCTGATGGTCAACCAGACTGACGGTCAACCAGACTGAAGTTCAACCACACTGAAGGTCAACCACACTGAGGGTCAATCAGACTGAAGATCAACCAGACTGAAGGTCAACCAGACTGAAGGTCAACCAGACTGAAGGGGTCAACCAGATTTAAGGTCAACCAGACTGAAGGGGTCAACCAGACTGAAGGGGTCAACCAGACTGAAGGGGTCAACCAGACTGAAGGTCAACCAGACTGAAGGGGTCAACCAGAGTGTGGCTATTATGGGAACTGGCCACTGGAGAGGTGAATCAAAGCTCTAAATTGGAGTGATACGTCGCCAAAAAAATTACCGCAATATGCTTACACGACAAAAGCACGACAATAACCCAAATACATCTGACGATCAACCCAGGGGCAATCCCCGCAAAATGGCAGAGCGCTGCACTAGAGGAGAGGGGGGCAAGGTCACATTGAACCGATGGCTGGGTTAACACATAATGGCAAAGTCTGATTAGAATAGCTGACCGGAGCATTCACTCGTGCTTGCTAAAAAGGCGCAGGCAAGATTTTCGTGTGAATACAGTTGGTGACAATATAGCCGCATACCATTATGAAATTTGACAATAATCCAATCCAATAAAAAGCACAATAATCTCGGTCATTTCCTGTAGTGAAAATTGCGGCAAAAATACTATGCCAATTAAAGCTCGCAGCCTGTCGCCTGAAACGCCATCCTTATAACCACGGCGATGCTGGCTCGCAGTACGTACATGGGTACTGATGTGGAAACTGTATCAAACAGTACCGCGCCGTGCCACATCAACACATGATCATTGGTATATGCGCTATAAGAAAAGTTACCTATTGGATAGATAGAAATTATTGCATACAATGTCAATGAAATGCACCAAACCTGAGTCATTTCATAACGCCACTGGGCGTCAAAATATGCTAATGTGATATAATAAGTGACATCATTGTTGAAAAATGAACAACTAAATCAATGCGTACCTCACTTTTTCACAAGTATAACACCTTACTGTGTTATACTATAAACATATACTGTATATATAGTTTTTTCTTTACCATTATATTATCAAGCCAGGTGTAACTCTGGATTCTTCCATTGTTCCATGTCATTATTTGTTTTTTTTTTGCAATATACTAGATTTATTTACATTGTGAAGTGTTGTAGGTATCATCTTGTCACAATGACTAAGGGATTATATGGCACTCAAAATAAAACTTCATTGTTATTATTACTATTCCTGTCTAGATTTTCATACGTGGGGAAAAAGTGGTCATTTATGGACGTCATTCGAGAAGCTGTACGTGGTAATTTGACTGACAAAATGCATTTTTGAAGAATAGTTTTTTAATTCATAAGGATATATTGCTATTTTCTTACAGAATATTATTGTTACACTAGGCAGTTTGCTCTAGATTAGTAAAGCTTTTTAGTTCTATACACGTATCATTGGACATTAACGATTCATAGCATGACTTTACTTATCACTATTCAGTAGACAGTTTTGTAATAGAGTTCACTTAATGTAATAGTATGGTAGAGAGTGTCATTCAATATTTTTATATACTACTAATTATAATTTGTGTGTTGTTGCAGGTTCATACACATTAGCATATTTTGACCCAACTATAATAAAACACTTTGGCAATGTTAACTTAAATGATTAATTTAATCTGACATTTTGGGAATAAAAATTTTTGGTGTATTGTCACATTGAAAAATACGAAGACAAAAGGGATCACCTATTAGTAAATAAAAGCAAGTGATAATACGTCATGAGGTGCGATAAAATATAACTGAAGATGTATACAAATACTTGCATGGATCCTAACTTAAATTTCCCTCAAACTCAATGAGGCGAGAGTAATATTAAAAAAAATTCAAAAAGTAGGCCCGAAAGACTTGCATCCATCAGTGCATTCGGAAAATGCAATGATTTTTATGTAAGAGATCAAAGGGAACACCTTTTCTATGGACTAATTTTACTGATAAGCTTTTGCACTGGAATTTGTCCGCCTATATTAAAGCTGTTTTCCTTGATGTAACAAAGTTAAAGTTGGAACATATATAGACTACAACTATCAGCCAATAAAAGATCTCAGATGCAGTCTACAAAGAATGTTTAGGGCAGCTATTCAACGCAGATACAATAACTTCATCGCTCATATATCACACATCAAAGATAGAATGAATCTACCCATTTTATAGACGTGTTTACTCCAGCAATCGGGGATAAATAACTTGTGAAGATCATCTCAGAAAAGTCGACCGGTGTGCGGTTTTGAATCTGCAACCTTTTGCTTACGAGTCCAGTGCTCTTCCACCTTGACAAATACCATTTCCCTGACCCTGATGTCTCACTTCATTACTCATTAGACTAACCAATTTACTCCACCATACAAAGTGATTTTATGCCAGTGTCATCATTATCAGTAATTATCACGGGGCTCAATGTACGTCCACAGGGACAACATATGGTTTACTCTAGTACAATTCACACGACCTGAGGACCGCATATAAATACAATAATAATTCCTCAAGCAATGCTATTTAAATAGCTGTTCCTTATATTGGATTTAAACTCAAATTGGTTACATCCTCATTCCGTATTCCGCTGGAAATGTAAATGTGAGCCATTAAATATTTTCCAAGAACATAGTGACATTTATTTAATTTAGCTACCTACAGTTAATAAATAGCATACCTCCTCCTTGCATGAGTTTAAAAATCTTGCTCTCTATATGTAATTGTGGGTGGCGTGTCTTTACACACTCAAGCTTAATGGCAACTTCCTCACCCGTCTGTATGTCCGTTCCTACAGTAAACAGATATAATATATATGTTCTGCAAACATCAGCTGCTAGAAATTTGACGCAAAAATTGATTGATTTGCATCAAATTATATTATTGCAAATATAGCAAAGACTAAAATAGGCTACTGAAGAAATTCTTATATATTTGCAGTGGTCCAGGAGTGTGGATCAAGAGAAGTTGAGGCTATTCAGTGAATAATACATGATGATAGTGAACGGCTTTGCTAGATGCCTACACACTCTGAATACTTGCTAGTTGCAATAAAATGAAGTTACAATATAGGTATATATGCTGTTAATATTTCTTGCCAAGAAGCTAAATTGCTTTCACATATCCTTAGTATGGCAAAATAGACACCAATGATGAATATCATAAGTGCTTTTTAAGCGCAATTTCCATTAAAGAATAATTAATGCAATACAGTAACTATAAAAATTACCCAAGTAAATGTCACCGAATGAGCCCCCACCAATTTTCCGCCCAAGGCGATACTTGTTACCCACTCGTAACTCCATCTCTGTAATCATAGTGGGAGAAATGTACTTTATAAAGATATGTAAATGATAACTTGATACAGATATATAAGTTGGTGAGAAAAATTAATATCCAAAAGATCCAGGAAAATAACCGACATTTCGTGATGAAATATGAGAATGCAAAATTGATGATATGTTTCAAGTAACAAGACTTCAATAGTGGATCTTCGATCATACGAATGATAGCGAACTGGTTTCAGTGAGTTAGTTGGGTTATTTATTATAACAAGAGATCGGGAATTTTAAACAACATATACATTGAGCCTGATAGTATATTGGCCCTATTGGTTGGAAGATGCTTTTAAGCAAACTTGTTGAGAGTGGATCCAGAAACCCGACTGTTTCATCATTCAATCAATGAATGTTAAACAATCAAAATTTTGACAACTACGTCTGTTCTCATATCTACAGCAAATGTCGATCAAATAGACACTGACCTGCTATAGTTAAATCAAAATAACTCCATATTTATATAAAACAATAAACTGTAAATGTGTCGATGCTATCTTCAAACTCGTTGATGTTAATTTGTAGCTGAGATTGAAGCGATTATGGAGACAAAAATTTATTTACAAAGAAGCCATTATTTACTCTTAGGAAATTTTGTTGCGATTCGACCCAGTGCGCGTGCGCTACTACAACTTCCTGACAGCTGGAACCCGTATGACAAATACGTTCGATTTGGGCGGAGGTTGCCGAGTGACTGTAGTATAGTAGATAGTAAAGATTTCTGTAATGCAACTTCCGTGAGTTTACGAGTTTTAATGGAGTATGTAGTTTGATTATGATAGCTTGAGTGCAAATCTCGCATGGCGAATATTGTCATACTTGATAGAAATATGTGAAAACATATTTTAAAGGAAATATGAATGTGTAAGAAAACATTAAATGGACGATGAAATATGGGCAAGTACAATAAGAGTGGTCCAGTCCTGTGTAATAAAAAGCTCACGACGTTGGAAGGCAGTAGTAGTAATAGATGATGGTAGAACATCCCAATAGTGACCACTGCAGGGGAGAATGGCTCACTGTAGACGTTTTTATCACAGTGGGTAACATGATATTTCATTCCGGCGCTTCCACTTGCGTTGTTCCTGTATTTGTCACCCATGGTATTTGCTTCTTCGCCCCTCTCAAACCGCATTTCCGTTACTCAACTACAGCGGCTCCAATTACTGAATGTAAATCTGACGCATATATTTTGAGCAGGCTCGAGTTAATTAATAATGCTAACATGTGTATATCCCCTGAATTGGGCCATACGCAAGTATTGTATGCATGCATTTACATTTTTGGCAAATAACCAAGGTAATCATTGAGTGGGCAATTCTTGGCCAAACAAAGCTAGGCTATTAATGTTGTTAACACGACAATTTGATTACTTTCACTTATTATGGGTGGGGGAAAACACCTAGTGTGAAGAACCTACGGAGTCTGGACAGGCAATTGCTGTTTTCCATTCACGCCACTGTTTTTCCAAACGTCCACATACGTCGCACACTCGGCTTAGTCTTGAGAAAGTTAATGGTTATTTACAATGAGATGATGACATAGCGGAGAGGTATGCGACATACATAGAGCATCTGAAGCACAACAAACGTCAACGGGCAAAAGCCGTAACAGAACCACACTGCATAGGGTACCAAGCTAGCCTACTATGGGCAGTGATTTAAGGCGAAAAACCAAACAGTCTACCAGTAAGAGCGGGAATTGAACCAGGGTCCTCTGGATTCAAAGTCAAACGCTTCAACCACTACACTAACTGCCCTCTGCTTATGCTCAAGAATTTGTCGAACGTACCTTTGGTAGCACTGGGCGTTTGTGTCCAAATGGATTCTTAGATGGCAACAAATTAAGTGTGCTGAAAATTAGAATAATCACAATAGGGTTGCAAGGTTCCACGAATAATGTGAACAAGAAGAGCTAAAGACCCAAGGATCAACCTTTTTTACTTGAATTTTGTTTTATCTCACTTTCGTTGAAATCTCTATATCTCTATTTCTTTTATCTTATCTGCATTGTTGGTGCTAAGGAGATTTCTCATCCTCTAAGCATAATGTACAACTACTATAGCGGTCGATTCATCGTTCAAAATCAACGAATTAGTCTAGAAACTAAACATAGGACTAAACCATTTTTCTTACTTCAAATAGAAATGTCAAGTGTGCCTCAGCATTAAAACAGGGAGTCTCAATTATTACTTTGAAAATTATTACCCAGCACACATAGTATTACTGAAAAATATATCAAAATTCATATACAGAGTGACTAAAAAACGGGCACCGCGTGCACTTTTTGTGATATCTCCAACAACGAATATACTGCGCTAAAAATTATTATAAAACAGGCTCGTTCAAGAAAGTGCAAGAAATTTTCGTGCATAAATTCCAATGCGAAAAAGCACCCTTCGAGAGCAGCATAAGGAACTGGGTGGAACACTTCGAGAACTATAGGACAGTGGAGAACTTGAATGCAGCCAGTGACAACCGTCTAAGCCATTCAGGGCGCGCCAGGAAACGTACAGTTGAGCTGGTCGAGAGAGTGAGTCAGCGCAGGAGAGTCCGAAACGCTCGGTTAGTCTCTCGGGATACCCCGTGAGACTGCCGGAGAGTGCTAATATAATATGTAAAGGCTTATCCACACAGAATACAGACGACGCAGACCCTTGCAGCCTCGGATAAGGAGCAGAGCAAGGCTATGGGAATCATAATACTGGAGAAGATCCAGGAAACACCAGTTTTCCTTAACCACTTCGGACCTCAGATAAAGCTCACTTCCATCTTGAAGGAAAGGTAAACCCGACGACAAATATTTTTTGAAGAACCTCCAGACCCAATGAAGTAGCCACAATATGTTTATTTATAGTAATACAATATAGTTATGTAACTTTCAGCAACACTTCCCATTGTATATACAATATGTTTAGGTCCTCCCCTAAGTGCACGGCATGGACTGCAATATCAGCCAGAGGCATCATCGGGCCTTTCTTCATCTAGGAATCTGGCACTACAGCCACGAAGGAGCGGTATGTTTAGGTCCTCAAAACTTTCAACTACAGACACCCGGTACCCGTCGCTTATGGGCAAGTTCTTGTTTCAGCAAGACGAGGCCAGCTCTCACATCTCAAACCTGGCCCGAGACTGGCTAAAAGAACTTTGGAGGCCGTGTAGTCAGTATCAAGACTAATTTTGAGTGGGCACCCCACACTCCAGACCTTAGCCCATCAGATTTCAGTCTCTGGGATTACCCGAAGGACAGAGTGTAGGCAGGAAGACCAAGGACCATCACCGAACTCAAGGGAGCCACCAGGGAGGAAATCAGAGCCATTTCTCGATCGTTTTGTAAGGACGTCATGGACAAATTCGGCTCTGCGCCTCAAAAATGCACAGGGCTAAATAAAAGGTCATCTGGAAAATAAATGTAGAATAAATAAATACAAACACTCTCGTATTTTGATGTTTTTGAAACCACATATTCTAGTTATCACCAAAGTTTCAATTGATTAGAAATGCAGATGCAGATAATTTCAAAATGACCATCGAAAGCTGGGGCTCGCTTTTTGGGGTCAGCCTGTATAATCAACCATAGCAGCCTTTTCCAATTTACTACAAAACAACGCCGGATAAATTCCCTTGGCTGAAATAAATGAATATTTGGATCAAACTATAATTATTGATATCTATTGAGATTATCTGCTGTTTTAGGTAATACAGTGCATATAGCTATATTGGTACTGACGATCGGTACCCAGTAGTGAGATCGTTACTCTTGAATCCCGGAGAACATACACGAGTGTTTCGATCCACGGTTGGTTGACTGTCGACTGTATATAACCTGTAGTATATATCTCCCTAATCTCGTAGTCCGACTGTATAAAGTCCTAACCTATGACATATTTAGCTACGTAAGCGTTGGGTAGCTTCTCTGTTCTCCATTTGGCATCAGCAGCTTGAATAAACGAAGACCAAAATGTCAGTCGGCACTCGATGCTTTTCCACAAATTAGGCGGAACATCATATTCAGTGCCAACGTAATAACAACAGTCCATACTAAATTTTAATTGGCTAAAAAAGCACAGGAAATGTGTTATTCCCTGCACATTATTGGATACATCCATAGTTTATATCCGAATGTAGCAGAGGACTAGTAGAGACGACGAAAAGACGTATCGAAGCATGTCTGCAGAGATTATGCCAACAGCATGTCGAAAACATCAATGTCTGAGAGATCAAATGTTTCGTTATCAAACTCATTTATGGTAGCCGTGTGAGTTGGTAAAAATATAGACGCAGCAAGGAGTTAACACCTTTACGTATCACCGAGAAAAAATATATAAGGTTCAAAATTAAAAACTCTCTTGATTAGGTAAATATGACTATCAAATCAGACAAAACAATGCTTTTTTGAGATATTCCGTCAATGTATTTAATATACATGATACGTAACGGATGTATGTAT
>WURV02175245.1:0-13889 GCA_011762755.2 Epimenia babai | reverse complement strand
GATGAACGGTTCGGCGCAAGGTGCCTCCCTAATACCACGTAGCCCTTATTGCTCGCTTCCTGTAACATATTGTGACACGATATTTGCCGCTACGTATTTCGGCGACATCACGTATTTATTCATTCGTCGCATTATCACCCCTCGGCTCTCTCATCATCAAATGAATCATTGTCACTGTCGCATATTTAACTGACTCTGCAACATACATATGTTCGGCTATCTCAGCGTGGACTGACTGAAGGCTGTTTGGGGGCCGCCTGACTGAAGGCTGTCTGGGGGCTGCCTGACTGAAGGCTGTCTGGGGGCTGCCTGACTGAAGGCTGTCTGGGGGCTGCCTGGCTGAAGGCTGTCTGGGGGCTGCCTGGCTCAAGGCTGTCTGGGGGCTGCCTGGCTGAAGGCTGTCTGGGGGGAGGCTGCCTGACTGAAGGCTGTCTGGGGGCTGCCTGGCTCAAGGCTGTCTGGGGGCTGCCTGACTCAAGGCTGTCTGAGGGCCGCCTGACTCAAGGCTGTCTCAAGGTTTTTCAAACTAGTTGCTTGAATGGCCGAAGGTTGACTGTCTGCTCAGACTCGATGCTTTCCCTAGTCCTGATCACCGAGGTTGATCCATTTGTTGTGTTAACCGCAGGCTAGCTTACTAAAGATTGAAAAATGGCCTGGACAGCCAGGCCAGACCCACATGAATACATCGAATACATTCATTATTGACAGTTTTATCTCGGTACAGACAATATCGTAAATCATCTTCGATACGTTCAGCCCAAACTCCAACCTCGCAAAACACCAGCACGAACATCTTCGTTATCGACAGTTTTACGTTCCACATACACCGAATAGTTCAGTCATCTTCTATGTCAATCATGCCACAACATTTTGGCTGACACAATTTCTAGTTCCCCTCAGTTTACCCGCATCAATGTACGCCGCGGCGTCGTTTCAGCAGGAGAACCCGTCACTGGCTACAACAAGAACGGCTTGTTGCTCACGTTTTCGTGCGAACGGCTCAACGACGCGATCGACACGCGTATCAACATGGCTGCCACAAACTCTTCGCCGTCGCCACTCACGGACTTCGTCTTTCAAGCCGCAGTTCCCAAGGTCAGCACCGGGTCTCGAACCTGCCACATGTATTACATTATACAATCAGACATCGCCAAATTATAACTTTTTTATATAACCACACAGTTTGTGGTTATATGTTATCTTATTCTTACCGATATTGCCTGCAGTCATCAGTTGATCTCACAGGTATACTGTGTCCAGTTATTTCTGCTATGTAGCATTACTATAGTTCCCAATTCTTTTACGTCATATCAGCTACCTAGCCCACATTTATATCTATTGTCTCACATCAGTCACGGAGCCCCCTTCCATCTTTGTTACCACCCACCAACCCATTTTATGTAATGTTAACATGGGTAGCCATTGTGGTTTTCTGAATAACTGGAAGAGAAATGCACAGAAAAAACCTGTACCTCTGATACCAACTGAGCTTTCTCCTACGCATTTAGATATTTCACACCGGTATTTCATAGCGATTCTCTCCATTTTTTATGTTTATCTCACACCAACCCTTTTATATTTATCTCACACCAACCCTTCTATATTTGTTATCTCACACCAACCCATTTATATTTATCTCACACCAACCCATTTATATTTATCTCACACCAACCCATTTATATTCATCTCACACCAACCCTTTTATATTTGTTGTCTCACACCAACCCTTTTTTTATTTGTTATCTCACACCAACCCTTTTTTATTTGTTATCTCACACCAACCCTTTTATATTTGTTATCTCACACCAACCCTTTTATATTTGTTATCTCATACCAACCCTTGTATGTTTGCTATCTCACACCAACCATTTTATGTTTGCTATCTCACACCAACCCTTTTTATATTTGTTTCACACCAACCCTTTTATATTTGTTTCACACCAACTCTTTTTTTTATTTGTTATCTCACACCAACCCATTTATATTTATCTCACACCAACCTTTTTATATTTGTTGTCTCACACCAACCCTTTTTTTATTTGTTATTTCACACCAACACTTTTATATTTGTTATCTCATACCAACCCTTTTATATTTGCTATGTCACACCAACCATTTTATGTTTGCTATCTCACACCAGCCCTTTTATATTTGTTATTTCACACCAACCCTTTTATATTTATCTCACCAACCATTTTATATTTGTTATCTCAAACCAATCCTTTTATATTTATCTCACCAACCATTTTATATTTGTTATCTCAACTCAACCAAAGTTTTTTTCTGTGCATGTCCCTCCTCACAACCATATAATCTTGAGTTACATGGATTATCTCATACAACCATGTAGCGCCCAGTTTTCTATTATCTAACACCAACCACAGACTACCAAAACCGCCCACTTATATATTTTACCTCATACAGCCACGCGACGCAAATTTACACTCGTCATCTCGTGCCAACCACAAATAACCCAATATATCGTTATGTCACACCTACTGTGGTGTGACTCTTGTATTTCTATCTTCATATTCTCACCCACTCCAGCATCTGACTTTTTTATGCATGAACCCGACAAGGCATTAGTCACAGGATCACACGTTTATGCGTTATTGCAGTCATTCCAACTGGATATGAAGTCGCCGTCTGGTAACACAATAGCAGCCAATAACCAAGGTGGTATAACGCAAGTTATACACCTCGCCAATCCATCCAAGGTACGTAACTCGGTCAACCATATCGGTATCACTCGCGCTAAATCATAATTTTTGGTTTAAAAATATATAAAACTACACTGTTTCATGGCTTTTTGGACCAAATAACAGGGCCTAATACCCTGCCAAAGGCAAATTGTGAACGGATCAAATGCAGTGGTCTGAAGGTTGATTACCTAGATTTTGTCAGCCTAGTAGATGGGAACAGGGATAGCTCATCAGGGGTAGAGCGCCGGCCTCTGAACCAGAAGGTGGACGGTTCGAATCCAGGCAATACCATTGTCTTTTTCCCCGTTGTCTCCTTGGGCAAGGTACTTTATCCCGAATGCTCTGGTCAACTTAGCCATGAATAAGCAATGGTGAAATTTTTTAGTGGCAACGCAAAGTAATATACACTGGGTAATGAAATTTGTGAGTGGCTTACCGGCGCCCGTTATAGAGCTGCCAACCCCTGTGAGTCCTCACAAACCATCATTTGCCAAGCTGCACAAGCGCCTTTAAAATGCAGGATATAAATGGCCTATTGAGTTAATTCACATAGATCATGTGACAGTTCCAGATTGTATATTTCTCTCTTTCAGCAACCAATTCGCATGAGAATCCGTATCTCTTACAAACAAAACGGCGTGGACGTCACGGACCAAACAGAAGTCAACAATTTCTCGCCGAGTTTGTGGCAATAACCCGCTATCGATGAAATATTTAAAGAGTTACAATATCTGTTTTACGCACGGAGCTATCCGGAAATAGCGAATGCTTGTTTCAGTCGTACGGAAAAGTATCCTGTACGTTCTATTAATTAGTAAGTTTTTTAATAAACAAAGACGTACAGGGTTCCTAGGCGGGCTTCATTTTCCAATTAAAATTCTTATTCTAACTGTTCTTAATCACAGCAAATGTCTCTATCTCAAATTTAATTTATTATTCTTACATTCCTTTATTGTAGCGTGGCCATCCAAATTCAGACTAATCTGTTTAATAATTGTTAGTGCCTTCGCGTAATCAAATTTAGGTATCAAAACTCTCTCTGACCAAATATAAATCTTGTCTTTTGGCTTTTTGTTACCAGTCTAACTACTTTGACCTATCATAAGACTTGCGTGCCAGCCAGTTTTCTATCTTTATATCTGTCAAATAATACATTAATTTATTTAACTGCAATAATCATCAAAACATGGTTGTGAGAGACTGACACGTGTCTTGTTTTTGCACGGAAATTAATCTACTTTTAACCGTGGCAGTCATTGTGTGTTTATTTCAAGGTTTAATAGTACAACAAATATACAAACAATTCTCTTAACAGTTAATGCAATCATGTTTACGTAAACCAGAATTCCAGTGATTTAATATCTGTGGATCACATTAATATGGAGAACACTGTAAAAATTGGCCACTCTATTTACAGTACATCATGCTTGTACAGACATCTGTGTATATCGCTGACTATGATAGACGGACCTTAAATATTAATGGTTCTCAAAAGCAGTGTTAAATACCTAAATGCCCGAGAGAAAGCTCGTCCCTATAGATCAGTCAGTAGAGCACCTGATCGGTTATGTGAAGGTCATGTGTTCGAGTCCCATCAGAGGTATAGGTTTTTTCTCTGCATTTCTCTCCAGCTACTTAGAGAACCACATTAACATCAGTGATTTAGCGAGTATTCTACTAAAATGCAGTGAATGGTAACAATTGGGTGAATTGTGACATAACTATCCGAGATTGTATTGACTGGTCAGTGGACCTATCTAAACGCCCCGCCTACTGACCCAATTCAGCCATTTCGGTCAGAACGAGTATCTAATAGCAACAGAAATATAGGGAAATCTGCAATAAATATAGACAGTCTTCAGCAATGATTATTAGTGTGTATGACTAAAGGTACATTATATGATATCAAGTCATTTATTAAACCTCCACCTGAAGTACGTAAAAATACTGGCTTCACCACAAATATGCCATGAAAAGCGCTCAGTTTCCATGACAACAAGTTTGCGTTCCGAGACATGTGACGCTTCCAAGCGGTCCTTGATCGTGCGAAATCAGTCAGTTGTAAAACAATGGCTGCTACAAGACGCACGTATGGCCGTGAGGATGACATTTCAACACAGTTGTTAGTTGACCACCAGGGGGCAGGTGGCGTAGTGGTTAGAGCATTTGCCTGCTGAATCCAGGGTTCCCTGTATTGATTCTCACCCATGTGGCGTTTTTCGAGCAAAAACACTTTAAACCCTTGTGGCCATGGGGAATCTGGGCATTCCTTGCAGTGTGGTTCTGTTAGGGATCTCTTCCTCTGACCTGGCTACGCTACAGATGCTCCGTGAATGTTCTGTTGGTCACCTCAGTGATATTTGCCAAGTTTGATACTTATTCACCGTTAAAGTGAAATTTAATCATACACACTGGTAATCATTGCTGAAGATGTCCATATTTACCATTGATTTTCGTATATTTCCCACTGCGTTACATATTGTACTGTTAGCATGTGGCATTGTTATGACCGAAAGAAGCAATATCACATGGTCGATATCGGTCATGCTATTCGCCGATACATTGTGTCTATCAAGCCCCTGGATAGGTCTATTCACAACACGGAGTCACGTTAATATCTAGCAGTTGTTGGTCTACTTTGTTAAAGTGAAAATCTATTTTTTATAGATTATAAGCCTGGGTAGACCCATATTTTACTATACAGAAATTATTAATTACGGAAAACCCTTATCAAATCACTTCTCAGAAGATACACATGCCATGTCTGTTTATATCACAATTTTTGTTTTTCTTAATGCGATTATTTCCTAAAAAAGTTCCAATTGAGAACCCTGATGAAGCCATGAACCAAAAGGTTCTTTTAGAGTATACTGATATTTAGTAGACTGATAGTACATAATTCATTTCGTAAAATTAAATATTGTCTCCTCACCGTCACCAAATCTATCTGCTTTATTTAACTATTGCCTGAATCACCTTACGGCAAGATAATTTTATTTGGCATGTAGTTCATGAGGCTCTTTCTGTGTTCAGGACGACGGTTAATAAAACTGACATCTCCATTACTGTGTTAACATAATAACAATCAGCAAACAACCACGAGCCCACCAGTATATGGACGGGTGAACACCCATCCACCACGACCCACATGGCCCACCCCACCGTAGTGGGTAGACTCGGTGAGTTACTGGCTTACCGCCAATGTAAACGGACCCATCAATGGACCAACTCCGTGTCCGATATGCCACGATATCGAATGGCTGTAGAAACGTTCGAATCCAGCACTGCCCGACACCTGAGGACACATTCATTGCCAAGAGACAGCTGTATGTTTTTACAACAAAAATATTTATTTAAGTCCTGTGTTCATTTTAACTACCTTATCTGAAATAGATGTATTATCGGACGTAATCAGTAACCAATCATCTAGATTTTACTGTTACTGTACCAGTTCTGCTGAATAAATTCCATGCTCATAGCGGCCATTTTGAAATTTGATCTGCCATACGACTTTATCTAAACAAAGTTAAATTTTATAAATTTTTTCTCTTCATTATGCTTTATCAATATAATTTGTATTGACTAACCATCTATTTTACCTTCTTCATATTTTTCCCAGAAAACTGGACAGTAGGCTGTTTGTTGCCTATTATTTTGTATGTAAGCGTAAGATTTTCGTTATATAAAATTTGCAGATCTATGGTCATGTTGTAACTTGTAACACACACTGCCTAATTCAATTTCCTGTTGTAAATATCTAAATATATGACTGTATTTAACAGCTGTATATAGTAGAATATTATATTTTGTAAATAGAGATCAAATTAGTTGTTATTATCAAATTATCCGTGTAATTTCTCTCATTCGGGGAAAACATCCGAATTCCAGGAAATTATGCATGTTTTCAATTTTGTGGGATGTACATACCAGTCATGAGTGCTTTAATACGTTATTAACAATATTAACCTAGAGCAACACGGTTTTTGTTAGTTACCGACCAATGGGTCAACAGTCTTAAAATCCTTTTCAAATACTTAAGCTGAATTTCATTTTTTTCGATCAGTGATACTTTGTGAGTTTACTAGTCTTGCTTCTGAACTCAAGCCAATCAAGGCATGCATGAGAGTAGCCTGTATTAAATAAGCTCAAATTACTCTTTAAAATAGGCCTTTAAACGACCCTTTACCTCCCTTTTATATCATGAACTCATGCATCGTACCATAACTGTCTATATACTTTTTCTACACTTACTTTTAAGACTGCACCAATTCTTTACATATCTTATACGAATTCAAACACATAAAAATCCTACTGCACAAATATCAGTGACAATTAACGTGACACCTGTTCTGTTGTGATATTTCTTGAAACTGGGTTTATTGTATTTTGTGTGGCAGAAACTGATTTCGGCTTCAGATCTTTATTTTTATTTACAGCTACATATTTACAGCGTGTGCTATTACGTAATTTGTATATAAACAGATAAATATATGCACATGATTTAACGGGCAATTTTTTTCTTGGATAGTTTTTTATTTCGCTTTAGCCCAGCAATTGTTAACCCTTTGCAGGCGGCAGACACTAGCAGGGTAAGTTGGAGAACTGTAGCAGCCTCAAGGGAATGGGTGAAGTTAGATTTATCAATGATTCAAACGGAAATTAGATTTTTTGTTACAGATGAATTGAACATCGCATCCAATACTGACAAATCCCCCGTTGCCTTTGCACCCCAATTGGCAGAGTACTAGACCATTTGTGTCCGGGGGAAAAGGGGATAACAGAAACATACTGCAAAGGCTACCCAGACCCCTATAGGCACAGGGGTTTAAGGCGTATTCTGCCCGAAAAACGCCACAGATAGTATCCTGGTTGGTAATGTAATTATCAAGCACAAATATCATACAAGTCCCATCAGAGGTACAGGTTTTTTCTGTGCGTGTATTTCCAACCAAACAAGCACTGTATTTCGATTGTGCTGTAAAATAAAAACCACTTTATGATAAGTCAAAAACATCTTATAATATAATCAACTCACATGATACAGACTAGTAAAAAGATATGTTTTTAGATTCTGCTAAAAAATTGAGTCAGTTGCACATAGGTTGTATGGAAGTTTGTTCCGTAACCTAGAGCCAATGTTCATGAAGCACCTCCGGTCGGATGTATCCAGTCTAAAATTGTACACAGGGCTAACGATTTGTCTCCAGACCTCGATATGTTCCTCTGCATTCAAACTCTCTAATCACTACGCTAACTGCTCCCATTAGGTCAGTACTAACATTGAATGATAGATATCAGAGTTTATAATAACGCTCGATGCCGAGTATCGCATCAAAGTCAATAATAACACTCGATGAGAAGGATCAGATCAAGGTCAGTACTAACACTCAATGATAGACATCAGAGTAAAGTGTCTAATGACACTCGAGGCTAAGTATCAGATCAACGTCTATAACACTCAAGGCATCAGATTAAAGTTTCTAACAACAATCGATGCTAAGTACCAAATCAATGTCTATTATAACACTCAATGCTAGGCATCATCAAATTAAAGTTTCTAATAATAGTCGATGTTGAGTATTGGATCAAGGTAACTGATAACACTCAATGCTCAGGATCAGATTGAGGTTTATAATAACACTTAATGCTAACGATCGGATCGTAGTCAATAATAACACTCAATGCTCGGTATCAAATTGAGGACTCATATGGCCATACAAGCTTCTTTCAATGTCGGATACAAATATTTATACTCGTACTCCATCGTTCGTTTCGGCACAACTTTCTGCCCTTCTAGCATGACTTTAGCCCGCTCGTTGCCTAGCAACAGAGACACAGCGAATGCAGGCATAGGCAAAATGGCGAACCTAAACATGGATCGCGCAAAGGTTTGCGTAAATTCTGCGTTTGTACATAGTTGCGGAGCAGTTCCATTGAGGATGCCCTTGACCTCCGAGTTAATAATCGCGTGAGTTATAATTCCGGTGATGTCGTCGACGTGTATCCATGGAAACCACTGTGTCCCGGAGCCAATACGTCCACCGAGACCCAAGAAGAATGGGATGTACATGTTCTTGATAACTCCACCGTGTCTCCCTAGTACCACACCTGTGTATGGTGAGGGTGAAATCTGACAGCACGGATTTGAATAGATGTCTTGTTATAAATGCTGAGAATTCGAATAGTTTACTTCGCTCTTGTACTACAATATTACTACTGTAATATGAAAAGAACATATAACGTCTTAGTAACTCACGATGGTAATAAAATAATTCTTAAAGATTTAATGCAGATGCGATATTAAAAATGCGGTAAAATAACTTAAAAATACAAACGTGACCAAGCTACCAGAAGCAATCTTAGGCCAGATTCATGGTGGGCCAAATTCGTCTCAGATATGACTATTCACAAACTGGCCTCTTGCTTACTGAATAAGGTATGGGTTAACGCAAGATTTCGTTTGAAGCATATACGTATATTTTGTTATAAGTTATTAGTTTTGTAGTGACACTAATGTGTTGTATAATGGAAAAGGACTGACGAAATAGTGCTAAGGTACAAAGTGTGATAGTTACTATGCTGAAATAGTAACATAGGGTGGAAGGGAATTTACTTAAACATGCGATATGTAAATAAAATTTAGAAATGTTCTCAGTTTTCATCATGAATCGCAAGAAACTAATTTCAAGAAAGAGTGGTAAGCACCAAAGAGAAAGGCGACAGAGAGACAGCTTCTCGGGTAACATGGATTTTGCAATACAGAAAGATCCAGTGATGATTACAGTAACGTGCTTGACCACTAGACTTACCGGATCTGACCAACACGCGCCTCACTCCAATATCGTCAAGTTTCGCGCTCGCCGCTTCCCATTGGGTGACGAGACGTGACAGGAAGTCATAGTCACCTCCGTCGCTCTCCTCCGTGTATTCTTCCGTTTCGCTCGGCCGATAATACGCTGAGCAGAAATGGTAAAAACGTGAAAATGAAAAGGAAAGTGATTGTTGGTTTTACATACTGCTTTCAAAAGCTTGGAGAAATTTCTGTATATCAAGGTTGTTCATTGATAGCAGCAGATGCTACGATGCCCGGAAACTTTTGATGATATATATATATATACGGTATTCCGTCAAATCTTACTTATATTCCATTCAAGCAATGTAATAGTGTAGGGAAACAAAATACAAAATTTGGCCTTAAGTGTAAATTTCCTAGTTCTTTCTATAAGCAATCTTCCGTGATATTAAGGGTTGACAATTATAACCCAATTAGCTTCACATAATTTGCATATTGTATGTATAGAATTGTAGCTGATATAGGCCTATGAGTAAACTAACTAAAACATTACAGGGACAACCTAAGCCAATAAGTACACATTAATAAAAATACTTTAATTCATATTTCATCAAAATTTTAGAGAAAAATATTTCAGTGAGAAAATTAAGAGTATCTTGTATACCACCCATTAATGCCACGTAATACTAGAGTATCGAGTGGTCGTATGTTATTAATTTAACAGTTTTTCTCGTGGATGGTCTTACCAACTCCAGTGAGGGCGACGTAGACCTGGGGTTTGACCTTTGCCCCGCGAATCGCCCGCACTAGGACAGAAGTTGTACCGATACGACTCTCACAAATCTCCTCCTTGAATTCGTCCGTCCATCTATGGTGAATAAATTGATTGTGGCGCGTTCATTACAATACATAAATTGCGATGACATCAACCGTCTTTTCCTAGCTCACGAAAGTCAGCGTTTGACCCTTGTAACGTTATTGACAATTATTACCAGCATTACTGCATCGACCCGACATTGTTTGTCAGTGTCTGAAAAAATACGTTTAGTTCTTGAGCAACTAAATAATGTAAACGAGCTAACTATTGGCCAATTCGAGTATTTGTGAATGTCGTCATCCTTCTAGAAAGTTCACGCACATTCATACATCACTATATTCATGTATACAAATGGCGGATTTGCTCACGGTCAATTACAGCGATTGTTTGTTATAACATAACAAAGTGTTTTCGACAATCAAAGATTTTAAACAATATTGAAACAAATATAAATAAATGTTGAGTTCAACGTAGCACTGGTAAAAATTACCGATAATGTTACATGGATTAATCGCTGATTTGCACGAGCTACGAGATTTGAGGAAATACTCGAAAGAGATGAAAAATATAAATATGTAATCAGAGAATTATCAATACCAAGGAGTAAGAATTGTTATTAATAACAAGTGGATTATGGATTACCAATGTAATCACTGTGTAGGCCATTTTTGACCCTTTACAAAGGTAGTCTATGTGGTTACCATGACAAACAGATTACTTATAAGGGATGGGGACAAACAAACGTAGTGAAAACCACGCGAGTCTGAGCAGACAGTTAACCACCGTCACTATACATACACCATACATGTCACTGGTTCCAAGTGCCTCCAGACAGCCTACATATGTTCCACACTGGGCGACGAGATAAAGGGGAGGTAAGTGCCAATGAGACCATCCCGAGAACGTGTGAAGCACAGCCATCTCTTATGGAAGAAGACCTTACATGGCGACCCTACAAATGCCAGAACTCATGGGCAGAACGCACGTTTTACCCCATAAAGATGCCACATGCAGTTTACTAGCTAGAACGGGAATTGATCTCAGGTCTCCTGGATTCAAGTTTAACGATCTAACCACTACGGCAACTGCCCCCGAAGAGAAAGAAAAAGTAAGCATCATAAATCGGAAAAATCAAAAGTGATGTGTCTATGCTACTTTATTAATGATTATAAATATCAGTTTCAAAAACAATATTGCTTTCTTATATCCTTAAAAAATTTTTCAATAACCCACTTCACAACAAAATTTTCTCAATATTAGTGCATGAAAATCTTGCTCGTTTCCTCTTGTGGGAGGTGCTTTGTATGGTTTTGGAGATATTCTGGTGATATTCACGACAATGATTATGATTTATTTTCTCTGCGCGACCAACTAGCGCATTCACGTGAAACTTCTATCGTTCATATTGTGGTGTCATCAGGTTTTTCTGCTATAACAGAACATACCTGCGTAAAGGATTCAAAATATTAGCTCCGGCAAGGTTCACAACAGCCTTACAGTTTTCCGGTAAACCCTTTTCAGTCAGTTCTTCCTACAACAAAAGAAAGCAAATTTTCTCCATAAGTGTTACTGTTTTAAGCAACATGTCAGTCATAATATTACTCCACTCCCACTCCTGGGGTTGTGCCCACTATATACATGACAATGAGTGTCTGTCAATCATATTTAATAGAAGTGCAGAAATACGCACAATATATTTATGCCCAATGAGACCCAAACCCACACTCCAAAAGGGAGGTCTCATCATCTTCTTAAGTGCTTACTGACCTACCTCGGTATTTATCGGTGTACTTAGGACATTTTTATGTACATTACAGTTATACAAATACAACCATAAGACTTATGATAGGCATCCTTTAGCGTTTTGCTTTGGGTTTTTACTGTGCTGGGTGCGGATGGACATTCGAAGTGGGAATGACAGTCTCCGTGACAGTTGGCACCAATGACGACAGACGTTGGTCTGTCTAACTGGGCAGCCTTTCTTTCTGTTCTCTTTTTCTTGTGCTGCTGAGTGAGTCTTCAAACTTGGTGTTTCTGCACAGTATATCTCTGGTCTGATCGTTCATGGGCTGTTGCTTCCAGGTCTTCTTAACAAATTTTTGGCCCCTCTTGCCCATGTCTTCCAATCGTAGCTATGGTCTGCCTGTGGGATATTGGACCTCCACAGGCTATCCCTTCTCCATATATCAGGATTTTAAGGATCTATCATCAAAGCACACGACATGGCTGAGCCAGCGCGTTCATCTCTCTTTCAGCAGTGTATACGTGATGGTGCATCCCAACCTCATCGGAATGGTATTGTTTGAGACTTTGTGCTACTAGGTGATGCCGAGAATACGCCAGAGGCCACGCATGTGAAAAGTAGGTTAGAACATTCCAGAAATTTACACCTGAATACATGTATATGTTAGAAATAGTTAGACATAGACAATTTGTAATATCGTTTGTCCACTTTTTGGAGCAATTACGCATTAATCTCGATGAGTACCGTATATACTCGCCTATAAGATGGTTTTGAAAGACAAAATTTTAATCCCTAGTCTACTCCCTGTCTTACAGGCGGGTCAATAAAAATTAACAATTTTGGGCGGTAAAAATATACTGATAAAAAAAGGGAAAAGGCGAGGTTTTGGTGCTACTTTATAATTAATGTCAGTCGCACGTATAACATTACCCTGTTACATCCCTAATATATTTTTATAATAAACCATTCGCGACGTATCTTTCTCAATCTTCAAGTACGAAAATCTTGCTCATTCCCTATCGTTTCCTATCATATTATCCTGATACGTACTTTCAGATGTCTTTCTGTTGCATTCTCTCTTAAGAGTGTATATACAATGTTCATATATATATCGATAGGCCTTATATTACTACAATAAAAAATATAAACAACACATTTTGCGTTTGTCACATTTATTAGAATACAACATGGGGTAAGTTTCCCATCCAAATTATGACGGCAGCCAATCGCCGTGAATGACTGAAGAAGGGGTAGCACCCTCAAACTCCACCCTCAAACTCCACCCGCGGGTCAAGAGCAAAACCACGATTTCGTCGCCCAAAGTTGGGAGGTCGACTTATAGGCGGATCGACTTACAGGCGAGTATATACGGTAACGTAGTATTTACGGTGAGTAGAATTTACTGTGACACTAATTAGCTCCCTTATTGAGACTGACCCATGTCATATCTCCAGATACTGCTTTACGTGACACAATAATTGGTTGGCAGCCATTTTCTCTTAAAAGTCTCGACAGGTGTCGACCAATGAAGCCACTTCCTCCTCCTGCATTTAAACCAATAAAATTTTCTAAAAGTAAAGATAGTAAAAGTTACATATGTACTCATGACACAACTTAATTTTAGTCATTTATGATATATAATCAAATAAAAATGTTATTGTTTATTAATGAAAAAGTGAGAATCACAGATAAAAATACGTAGTATTGCATCGATTCTTTTATCAAAGTATGTTCAACCGGTAGGCAAAAAGTATACTTCAATCATATATATACTTGTATGTATGTATGTATGTATGTATATACATATATATATATACAGTGCTATTTAGGCCT
>WURV02175234.1:0-13890 GCA_011762755.2 Epimenia babai | reverse complement strand
AATGCCTGATATATGACGTCTGCATCGAGGCTGAGCATGGCTCATTAGTTAATGCAATTGGCAACACTGAAATATTGTCAGGTACATGGACAATTGATGATTGCCTCTATTGACAATGTTAAAATAAGCGGGTAAGACTGTGTATATCATTTTAATCGAACATCATAAAGCGATGCAATGTGCTTTTACGGACTAGTTTGTAATTTGCTTTTGTATGCTTAGGGCGCAATTTTTTTAGGTTAGTGATAGTTTACTTGTCTATGGACTGCATTATATTATTTGTATATGCATGTCTGAAATACAAAAATAAATAAAAGCAATGTACAAGATTAAAAATGCTAAAAAACAATGAAACTATTGCATGGAAAAAAAATAACTTATAATTCAACAGAGGGATTAATATCGCAAGATCAGAACACATCATAAACATATAACTTCAATGTTATTCTGATCCAACAGCGACCGCTTGAATAAATGATGTCTAGCCACCATTTTTTTCTGGATAAGCATGCATAGTTACCGGTTTAAGGTGAATTTTATACAGCATTGTGTGATTTTATGTACAGAATAGAGCACAGTGGAACACATTTGAGGGAACACAGTTTTTTCATTGTAGATATTTTTGTCACTACTGTCACATTTATCCTAATCATGCTGAATAAACAATGATTCTTATCATCTAGTTTTACTTTCCAATATGTAATCTATAGTAACGGCTTCGATGACAAACACAGCACTCTGTTGCTATGACGTTACTATGATGTAAAAGAGGGTAGGTCGAAAAGTCAACAATGATGTCTTTTCAGAATGAGATTGTAGGTGGTTATTTTACAACCCTTACGCTCTACACACTTAGTCCAACGATGTAACGCTTGAATACCTGTGGTAGAGAAGTCCACATCTTGATCACTGAAAAACTGCTCGATGGCACTTACGACATCATTGGTTTTTACATCTTTTGGCAAACTTTTTCCTATTTAGGAAGAAATAATAGTCCGAGGGAGCCAAGTCAGGTGAAAATGGCTGAGTTAATAGGTTGAAAGTCACATTTATGCAACAATGCAGCCATTGCAACGACTTGTGACCAGGTGCATTTTGGTCTGAAGTTGCAGTATGTACGAGGTAAGACTGCACAAATAATTAATAAAAGTGAGTAGAGTGACTGCACTTCGTCACCACATTGACTCACCTTGCTATATAAAAAGTTTCATCTGTCTAGCTTGGCTCATTCTTGATGAGCTTATGTACTTTTCAGCCTACCCTCGTATGAACTTAACAGCCTCGTATTAGACAATGGCCGTTGAGTTTTGATAATAAATCTGACAGATTGAGTCGGTGTAAAGTCCTGCCCTAGGCATATAATAAAAAACCACCAATTTTTTGTATATTTAGTTCTGTTTACTAAAATATTTATATTCATAATTGACTAAGTAGCGTTTTTATTATCTATGAAATCTATACTACTTTCAACTAATAAAATAGTTTAGGAACAAAGAGTTGTTTGCCAGGCCTGTGTATATTGCGATGTCAATAGCATATGAGGGAATACTGAAAGTGAACTTAATGTCTTATAAATATTGTTTATAATATTAAACACTGCATTTAATATTATATTATTGACAGCACAACAATATTTATTTTGACAAGAAAGACGTGAATAGTAGTCATTTGATAAAAAGAGTAAGATTTATCATCATTCCAGAATGAAGGTATAACTAGTTTCACCATTTGACACAGTATATATATATATATATATATATATATATATACAGTGAGACCTGTATTAAGCGACCGTCCACGGGACTGGCGTAAAATGGACGCTTAAGACAGGTGGTCGCTTAATACAGTGAGTGTACTTATATACCGAAAACGTTCGGGACCGCCGGAAGGCGGTCGCTTAAGACGAGTGGTCGCTGTATACGAGTGGTCGTTAGAGCGGGTTTCACTCTATATATATATATATAGAACCCCCCCCCCCCCTCACACAATGTCTCCTTAGTCCTAATTAGAGGGCTATATAAAGGCAGACTGATAAGCATGTGCAATGTTGAGTGGGCACCGCATTCTCTCTACATAGACTCCCCGCATTTGCACGTCTGCATTCTAGAGGACAACGTGATTTAGAAGAATTCACAACGGTGCGTGAACTGTTGATCGCCATCACAGAAGAGATCATGCAAATCATCGAACAAGAACGTGTGACTGTCGTCCGCCATTTTGCACGACGTGTCCAAACGCGGCTTCAACACCGATGACAACATTGTTGCTGAGTCAGGTGGTCAAAATTAGGTGAACAGATCGTCCATAAAATAAAGTTGAAATCTAGCGAAATTGAAGAATTTTCATTGCTGCATCCAATATATTGTCGCGATACACGCTATCTAGCACATCAAAGATCGCGCCAACTGCTGGCGGTTCGGGCCGCCTCTGCGTGCTCCGACAGAAATTTATGCAGCGATTTTTTTTACCAGTTTTTCACAGTTGAACTGGTAAGGTATTTCATTCGTTTCGGCCAAAGTCGAGCTTTCTCTAGTGACGCTCAAATGTACCTTTCTGTATACTGTCATAACGTTCCGCTTCTCTGTATTTCATAAAATCAGCTCCTATTCTTCCAATGGCTTTGTTCATCGTGAGCGTGATTTATGTACCACGTAGCCTGCTCGCCGGCGTCGTCATTATCTGAAATTAAACAAAACAGTCTTAAAAATTTATCACTGATAGGGTATATGCCAAAGATGTATTTAGAGACACATGGTAGCCATATTACAGTAAAAATAATAGTAAAACATACTTTCGCAAGATGGGACACTGTCCAAACTTTGACGACTGACATGCATACTAGCAAAAGGGTTGACTTGGTCGAAAATAAACCTGTCACTTACGTCCCTTTGTATGCGGGTTGTGATATGTTTTTCATAAAATAAAAATACCGCGCTATTAAAAATAAATTGAAAAAGCAACAAAGCCGAATTAAGACCCATTGAGCAATAAAATAGAAATCATGCACAAAATATACTTTTGGCAAATACTTACAGAATGTTCCATCGATTTTTGCCAGAACAGCGTGTCATTCAACTCGTCTTTGCGCTTTATTCTAACGGGGTTTCGTCCCTTCGTTATGTTGATTCGATCGCCATTTCAAATGTCCCGTCTTGTGCACCGTCCCAACTTGGGCGAACTTCCCCTAAGTTGAGCGACAAACAGTTAGACGATAACACCATTAATTAACAGTCGCCTATCTTAGCTAAGAAATCTGTTTGTATTCGGTTAGGATTCGAAATTTGCAAGAAGAAACTAAACTGGTACAAGCTGACTAAACTGGTACAAGCTGACATATCGTTATTTAAGGAGTGCATCCGTCTCGTAGACTCGCTGTAAAAGTCAGGATGCCCGAGGTTATTACGGTTTGTAGACATTCCGTTACCATAGCAATACTTGTAGATTCACTATATAAAAAGGATGCACAGTATACATTATAAAGATATTAACAAAATATGTTTGACGTCGGTGAATGGATGATTAACGGAAGCCTGTATAGCCAGAGGCATCGGGGCTTGGGGACAGCTTGGGTAAGCTTGGCACGTCGACGAAAAAACTGCCTCGTAACGTTCGACTTTAGATGTATCACATGATTACACTGGATTATGTGTCTGCCGGTGTCATTTGACGGAAAAGTATTATATGCAGTAGAACGAGGTCACTCGTACGCAATGTTGGCCAGTTTTCGGCGTCAGTCAAGACTGGTGTGAGCCAAGTAGACAACTGTTCTCGCCTTCTCTTGGCGGCGGGCGATGTGTCTGTGTGGGTGTCGGTGGGTGTCGGACTGTGGGTGTGTGTGCGTGATTGGTGTACATATGACATGTACAATTTATCGTAATACCAATGCGCGTCGTGTGTGTTAATTTTTTTTCTTCGTTGACTCGACACAAAAGCTTTACTTTTTATTTTCATTAGGTGCTACTGTAGCAAGACATAATAATTATTGTGTCTCTGGGCAGTGCCCCTTCTTGCAACACTACCTCGCTTGTCCTCGTCAACTAAGTTTAAGTACCGGTAAAACGTAGTCATTGTAACATGAGTAATGTACTGGAATACAAATTATTATGGGTTTGCTGGCGCCTGGTAGAGAGGTGTCGTCAGCAATATGTTATCAAAGTGGCTTTACAGCGAGGCAATCAAGTGTCACACTTTTAAATTTACTTAGTAATTTCCACGATTGAATAAATCTATGAAATGTCATTATCCACCTCGTGGCACAATCTTCTGACACGTAGACCTGAACCAGATCCGCGATCGCATCCGCTCTGTGACATGTCGCCTTTTGATTGGCTACTTCGTAGCTGTGTGTGTGCAAAAAAAGTTTTAATGCCGGACATGTAAAATGTATAAATACTGCTGAAGTCCTTTGGTTGTTGTGTTCTGTAAAAATTCGTACATGTACGTACTATATGTACTCATCGATACCTTTATAGCGATTCGTTCCAGTGAAGACAATAACACGTTTCAGAAGTCATGACTATTTCAAAGGTTGGCAGACCCAATTAGAATATAATTTAATGTAGCTATATGTTTTATAATGATTATTACAGGCGGTCGAGTAGCGAGGTAAAGAGAAGGTAACTGGTGTGACATGAACAGAAGGGCGGCAAAAGCACCGCCGCCGTCACAATGCTACTTTGACGATGTTACTCTGACCTATCTCGCATGAACAAGACGCTATATATTGCCCGGCAAATATAATTTGCTGGCTCGTCTTAAATGCGATGTTTCTTGCAACCATTGATGATTTCCTGTAATATTGACTAGAGCAAGCAATTGCAGCAAGAAATACTGCGGTGTTCAACACCATATAACATTGCATGATAGAACCAGAGTATTACCTTTGGATGTCCTGCGATATCATAGCATCTTATAGAATAATAATGTTATTAACATAATTATTAGAAATACCGTTGCTCATTTATTACTACGGCATGTACCCTTTCGTTATTTCACGACTGACAAAATCTGGATAGTTCAGGAGCCCAAGGGACGAACTGCGTTCTGAATTCTGCCAGTGCATCGCAAAATGCCTATCGCATCATGGCAAAATCGTCTGTACAGATATTCATTCAATATCCACCGATTCACATGATAGACAAGCGAAAAACGCGGCCGACGCGCAGCTACACGAGCGTATCCACTGTACGATGTACTGTGATTACTATAAACGACAACAATACATATGTCACGAGGTCTTTAGATCCTATTAACCTTGATATCGCGTATTTACTGCCTAGAATAAGAGTGAAATCGATTTATAAAACCTAAAGGAAAATTAAGGTTTTTATTTGACGTACTGCCTTCTCTAGTTCAGTCTCGTGTCCTCGGCGCAGTATCGCTGTTTGTAAACCATAAAAAGCTGCTTTTTTGTCCGTCACTGGTCCCGAAACGGGCTGTAGTGGCTTTTTTGCGCGTACGCCAAGCATAATCGATGTAACTCTATAAATATCCACGGTTTGTCTTCTAATGGTCGGCTAAAATTAGTAAAATGAGCGATAAAGAAGCCGAGTGAGTATATAATATGATGGTATGGTTGTGCGTGTCGACAGACGATTTTGGTGTGCCTGGTTGTCGTTTTGGTTCTGGTGTCAGTGCTCGGGACGCGTCGATTGAAAAAGAGCACGCCAAAACCGATCATTGTCAGATCGAACCGCTGTCGGTCTTGGGAAAAATTTCGGCGAACGGCGATTTGCAGAATGAGTACGAGGTGCATGCGCGCTAGGACGGCCTCACAACGTAAAGCTGCCGTGGGAGAACTATTGCCCGGTATTTGTAGCTTGCATCTAAATATTTTATCGGCATGATAGGAATAGGGAAACAACAAAAACACAAAAAGCACATTCAGGGAATACGATCAAGAAAATCTTCTCTATGAATGAAGAAACTAACTTGATTGACATAATCTCAGTATAAACCAAGTATTATCCCTACTTGAGTATTTTTTCATTTCTCCTTTCTATCTGAAATGAAATTTTATTATTTATAGTGCCCTTTTAACACATGGCTATCAAAGACACTTCACAAATCAATCTGATGTGTGCAATATAACGCCGTAAAACCCCCATGAGAATTATGCTCTACCACGGGTCTGGCATTAAATACAATAGAAACACACAATTGCTCTTGGTAAGTGGCGGTATACATCAATGCAGGTCATAAAGAACCTTACTAAACATATCCGTTTAACTTGACTAGAGATGTGAAATTATATTACTAAAGAAAAGTAATAGACATTATCTCCCGATTCATTCAGGGAGCAGGTATTTAATAGTTTGGTATGATTGATACAGGTCTCTTTAGTGATCCGATGAACTGCACAGAGGCTCGGAGACTAGGCTCAGACCGCGACCGATGCTGCAGAACGTAAGTAACGACTAGGGGTCTGTCACTTTCTATATTGATATGTGCAGAACATGGCCACACGCACACAAGCGAGTGCGGAAATCTGGTAGAAACCTGGGGTAATGAGGTATGGACAGGTTTGGCCAAAAGCGTGCTTATATCTACGTAACTATAGAAGTCATTTGAAAAATATTCGTATTCGACAAACACTCGTTAAGGATAGTGGCTTCACTCTGTGAGATTTGTTGAACGCTGCATTTACTTACGCCGTTTGGCACGTTTCTTTGACTGCAGTAGTTGCGTCCAGTGCAGGGAGCCGGCTACTGAGATAAGACTCAAAGGTACTTCAGAGGAAACTATATACTGATCTGATAAGGTAATTCTCCGACAGGTAGACGGAACTATATGTGTCGCAGAAGGGCAAATGAACGTAATAAACACACCATATAATAATTATTAATTCATCAGCCATACCAAAAACGATTGGGCGCGTGCATAGATCGAATAATTACAATAATGGCGGTGGTTACACAATAGGTTGTCCGTGGGTAGTAGGACAGTGTGCCTAGTGTTGGCTTACCGTTGAATATCTCAAATGTGTTTACTATTACACCTCTCAAAAACTAACTGTTGAAATAGTTTATGCTTAACAATCGGGTGATCGTGTTATTTGTGGACTATCTCGAGTCCTCAACAAAAACATTACATAAATCACATCACTACATCTAGTGAACAAAAACAAACGTAATGTATTTATATCGAATGCTATCAATTTGTACAGAACGACGCGGTATAATTTATATATATATATAGTATAAAATATATGTAAACTCACAATAACCATCAGACCTTGCAGCGTAAAATTTTAAACACACTTTCACCGCAAAGTCTGCCTAACTATACTATCATTTATGAATGAGTACACCGTGATACGCTTCATTTATTTATAATCAATCATATTTTAGCACGTAATTTTTTTTTTCAAGTAGCGTGGCCTCTGTCTGTGTTCAACTTTAACGTGAGTCGAACCCGCCTTATCGACTTGTAAGCAATGCCCAAGTGTGTATGTCATTTTCCCCATTACTCTATACTGCACAATATATGTATTTTGTAGCGACTTGATCTACGAAAAATTTGAAACCGTGGAAAAAAACGGCATACAGTACGAAGTTGTGAACTTTGCCATGGACAATGAGGGAGACGAAAGAAACTGCTTCGAGATGTATCAGTATGTCGCCATCGCACATTGTCGGTACGAAAACAAATAGAATCAGATCATTTCAGAAACGTCACAATATATTATAAACTATAAATTAGGATTTGATGGGCTGCGCGAGGAATAATTCCAGTTGGCGGCGCTATTCCTACAATGAGCCCGGAAGCGGCTTTTTTGCAGTTTGACAGTAATGGTGTTGTTACGTAAACTAAGCTTGTTTTCTTTTTTAACTCAAATAAACTTTTAACAGTAAATATTGCGTAGTAATAGTAGTAGTAATAAAAGGATTAGGGTTGGAGTTCCTGTAACATAAGTGAAATAAAATGAAATAGATTTGATTTAAAGCGCACTAATGGCATTGCTGTCTAACACACTTTGCATCAATAAGTACACTATTTAAAACATTGATATGGCCTAAGTATCGTCAAAAAATAACACACATAAAAATTGGCAGTAAAACACTAATGAGCTTCCTAAACTAATAACTAGGAAGGCTACACTAATAACCCGGTTATACACATATTTTATCACATATTGCGATAGTTCTTGATAATTTATTAGTTGTTAACTAGCCTATTGTATACAAGTGTGTTTTTAGTTGACTTGTAAATTAATTTATACTTTTGAATTGTCGTATATTAAGTGGAAGAGCATTGAAAAGGCGAGGAGTAGCAGCATAGAAAGCACGGTCGCCCAAACTTACGCGTTTCCTACAGAAGGATGAGGCTAATTGAAGAGTTCGATCGAGTAGAGCGTGAATATGAACTTATGCTGATGACTTAAGAGAGGTAGGTAGGTGCCGTGGATGCATTTATAGGTTAATAGATGGATTTTGAAAGAGTTTCGAGATGTGACGGGTAGCCGATGAGCGAGCGAAGAAGAGGAGTTTTCAGATAGCGACGACAGCGCTTTTTCGGAGTTTCTGGAGTCAGCAGAGTTCGTATGATGGAAGATTGACATACAGTTGCAGTTATCAATATTGCTTGGAATGAAAAATATATAAGTGTTTCACATAGTTCTGGAGAGAGGTAGCGTGATATTGATCTGATGTAAATACATATCGCCCGATTAGAGAACTTTGGGTATATATCTGCCTGTGGAAAGTGAGATTTCTGTCAAATATAAGTCCAAGGTCACGATCTTCATCTGACGGCTTGATAGTTGTGCTCTTGATAGTTGTATTCTTGATAGTAACGGAGATGTCAGAAAGATAAGTAAAAGTTCTGTTTTTGATGGATTAATTTTGAGTTTATTTGAGATTATCCAATCGAATATATCATCCATGTATTTTTGGTAATTTTTGCAAGAGAGTATTCAAGAGAATGAAGGTCCTTAGTGTTAATAGGTAGCCAGAGCTGGGTATCATGGACGTAGAACGTATGATCCAGTCCTTGATTAATAATTATGTCTCCAAGTGGAGTGGCATACAGTACATGGAATAAAGAATTGGTCCGAGAACGCTATCTATTGAGGGACTCCGTAAAGTAAGGAATGATGATCAGAATTTATGCCAGATGTTTCACCTATGTACATTAGGTTTTTCAAGTATTCCTGGATCCATGAGGGTGCATTTGCAACAAGACCGGAATCTAAGGCGGGAAATAAGTATGCTGTGGTCATTTGTATTGAAGGCAGCGCTTAGATAGAGAAGAATAAGAATTACGGAATTTCCATTGTCTAGCTATTGTCTAATGCTATTAGTGATAAAAAGAAGAGATGTCTCTACGCTGAGGTTTTGTCTGTAAGTGGATTGAGGAGAAGCAGGCATACTATTCACATTGAAATTGTTGGTGAATTGGCAGCAGTCTGCACGGTCTTTGAAAGGCAGACTAGATCGGAGACAGTAAATTGCGATTTAAATTGTATTTTCTGTGCAATGGAGTAATGATTGCTGTCTTTATTGCTAACGGGAATAAGCTAAGCGAGAGGTTGAGATTGATGAGTTGAACTATGTAAGACGGAAGTACGGAAAGCAGGATTTCATGATGCCTTTTGGAATTAGATCGCAAGACGAAATTTTAATTGGATGTTGTTTGATATTTTCGACGTCTTTCTTAGTTACGTGAGATAATTCAGAGAGATCTCAGGAGTGGGAATATTTTCTTTATCTTCAGCAGCTATAGATAGGGCAGTGAATCGAATCCATTTCCTGACGAAGTTTGTCAACATTAATAATATTAATTCTACACATAAAATCTGCAAATTTTTCTGGAAGATCATTTTTTGCGATATTATCTGGCGAAATATTTCGGGATTCTGCTTATTGGTCAGTTATTTGAAGAGACGTTTTTGTGATGGTCGCCGATTTTGTGTGATAAGTGTACTGTGCAGTCCTTGCGAGATCAGAGGAGGTGGCAATAGCGGACTGATATCCCTGCTTATTTTGACCGCTGGGATGTGTTCTCCCCTTTCTTTCAGCCGAACGACGCGTGCGGCGCGCACGTTTAATCTCCGGAGTTGTTCTATGTTCAGGGTCTCGAGCTCACGGTTTTATGGTGATTTCCGGAGCATGCTTATCGAGTGTGTCTGAGAGAGTACGGTTAATGCAACAGAGACGATCGTTAGGGTAACGAGATTGTTGTTTAGCGGCGAGGGATTCCGATAGGTCGGATTCGAATTCTTCTCTATTGATGAGAGCAAATTTGTGAATTGTTATTCTATTTCTATTATCGGTTGGAGGCCGAGTCGTAGTTGACGAGTGAAACTGAATGAAGAAAATAGTCATACATACAACTATCAGAGATGTTGAGATTAGTTATTTCATTTTCAAGAGAAGACGTAACCATAACTAGAGTATGATTGTGTTTATGAGTGGGTACAGTAACGTGATTAGTACAAGAGAATTGTTCTTGTAAGTCATGGAAACGAGAAGCGATAGAGTCACTGAGATCATGAATGTGAATGTCGATACCTCCGAGGATTGGGATATTACTGAACTGTATAGATCGTATCGAGATAAGTGATTCAAGGTCATCCAGAAAATCAAGTTTAGATAAATCCGTTGGACGATAGACAGTTATAACGTGAAGAGAGTTACGATAAAAAGACGTTTCTACGAATTCAAAAGATTTAATTTGGTCGATTTCTGGTGGAGTTTGAGGCTTGGAGGCAATTAGTGAATCGTGATAGATGATCGCTGCACCCCGCCCACGCCTTGCAGAGTTAGGTGGGAAGTTCGTAGGCTAATGACGTAACCTGGTGGGAGAGGGTGGGAGATGTTGGTACCATTCTCACCATCTGGGTAGAGCCATGTTCGGTTAGTCAAAAAATTTACAAAAATGTCAAGTTTGCGTTCTATGATCGTATCATGAATAAAGAAGGCCATATTACTGACAGATTGACAGTTCCGAATAGCAACGTTCAAGTAGTCGTTTGAGTGTCGCGGTGTCGAGATTTCTTATCGCGTTTACTCGTAGAGACGACAGGAAGGGAGTTTGATTAGGCAGTCAGTAGAGAGACGATGAGGAACAGGATCCAGAGCATAGAGCCTAACGGTGGCATGTTTTGTAGTCTGAAAAATAATGCACAAAAAAGAGATCTGGGTCAGTAAGTAAAAATATTCAATAGATGAAATAGGCTAGAGGTCATTGTGTACTCCTGACTATCGGTAAACTCAATTTGTTTGTAAGTTTGGAAAAGCTCTTTTAGCTAAGATGAACGTTTCACTTTCGTGCAATTTCCGAAAATTTATCGATAACATCCTCTTTATTCATGATTTCTGGAATGATACAGTTTCAGTAACCGCACATGACAAGCATTTCGTCTCTTATTGGTAAAAAAATTGCTGTAACAGAAACAGTTATATGTAGGGTAGAATACGAATCAACCTCGCAATCGGCTGATCTGCGTTCGATTATTGTTCGCAATAATGGCCGCAAACACTGCAAAGCGTATGTGAAGACGAATCGCGCGCAATAATGTGATGGCCTATCGGCACCATTAGGCAACTGAATATACCGAAAACTTTTATACAGCAAGTCACTTCTGGGCACATGTGTAAAACCCGGAAGTAAGGGCAGGTAATGTCCCGGATCCCGTTATGTGGTAGAGAAGTGAGAGTAGAAACATTCATAGAGATTTTAACAATATTTCAGGTTCCCACGCGATCAGTGTCGGGGGAGGTGTGTAAGAGAAGAGGTGCCTCGGTCGCTGTACGTGTATGACCCAGAGGGTAATGAGATGTTCGTCATGATCAACTTTTACGGCTACTGTTCGTGTCAGAACATGAGACTTTGATGCTCGCATGACATTTCATACACCGTATTTTCATGAATAATCATAATATAATGGTAATTAGTTATTGTAACTGCCTACGTATTTCAAGTGCAAGTCGTATCGGTATATAAGTCGGCGATTTGGATTAACTTTTTAATTTAAGTCGTTGGTCATCTCTTCAACGTATAAGTAGTGCGTCAATTCTTTAGTGGGTATGTCGTGGGTCACTTATTTAGTGTATAAATAGTGGATGTCGACTCTTCATGGGTGTATATCGCGGGTCAATGTTTCCTTAATGTATAAGTCGCGGTAAGACTGTTCAATGCATAAGTCGTGGGTCAACTCTTTAATGTACAGGGCGTTAATCATCTCTCTATCAATCGATTAATCGCGTGTTTTTTTTATACATTACAACTGATAAAATAGCGACTGATACACTCACTATACATAAAATAGTGGTTGCATTATTATATCGTGACTAATCGATTTAGATAATATTTCATTATTTATTGCGATGTGAACATTCGTTTGAGTCTTTCGTCGTACGTATACAGCTTTATCGACGAATATAAAATATACAAAAAATACGAAACATACTCGTAGTTCTGCATAGTTCTTGCATATCTATCTCTCGACATCAATTTATATAGTGAAATAGACCTTTGAAGCGGTTCCTTAATACTCTTGTGTGTTACATCCTTTAATATTATATATTTCTATCATAATCCGAAATATAGTAAAATATTTACTGAAATATCAGCGTTGTTGTTGTTTTGGTTGTTATTGCTGTATTATTGTGTTTATTTAAAATTTTTTTTAATTATATCGATTCCCCATGATGGGTGACAAAATCGGATCTCAAACCAAGATCCCAATTAAAAATGCGCTGGCAAACCTAGATCCGTGATCACGTGTAGTTTGTGCTGCCATATTGTTTATCCCCGACAAATGTAAAGGAGGTGCAACTTATTTTGAAAAGCAATCGGCCGGTCTTGAGGCGGTGTTTATAAGTTGGAGATCAGAGATATGGCTACGAATCAGAAGAGGGTCCAGTAAATGGCTATGGGGTTATAACTGCGTTAATGCTCTACAACGCAGACGTACCTGGATTCTAAACTCCGTATGAATGAAACACACCACGTGGTCGTGACACGCGATCTTTATTTTAAGGCAGAAATTCTCGTTTTCGTTGACAAAGGACTCGTTGTCATAAGAAAGAAATAAAAACCCCACAAAAATAATACGACTACAAATTTTACTCATTATCGCAGGCACATCTTTGAGACCAGAGGGCAGATAGTTGGGATCGTCGGAGAGCAGAAAGAACCTGATGCGAGCAAATGTTTTTCCGCATTTCGACAGTTCCTCCTGGCACTACCTCTGCGTTATCAGGTCATCTTGCTGCGCTATTATCAGCAGATTGAGCGGTATTGGTGCACAGTCCGTTGGCATTCGCCTTTGGACCGTCAAAGGACGGTCAGTCGACTCTGCTCTTACGCGATGCTCTGCAGTAAAGTAAATTTCCAATCACGGTCAGCAAGGCAAAGTAGATTGAGCTACAATAGTTGCAATGGATATTCTTACAGAGATCTAAAGCAAGACCAACAAAAGGGATTATTCCACGCACCGTATTCGTTCGTACTTTAGAACACGCAGACAAAATCTCCATTATCCGGACGTGATGGGTCAGATTTTAAGAGAAAACTATGAAACGGAGACGATGGTCATAGCTGTATTTAATTTAATGAATCCACCTACCCGACCAAGACACACGTCCTGTGTGTGTCTATCAGGAAACATGTTGGTAGTTCTCGTAGCTTATAGCGCCTTCACACTGTGGGATTTGTTGGCCAACTTTTATGATCAATAGTCACTCCTGGTCGCAAGCTGTAGACAGTTTGGCATGCGCCAAGTATTATGACAAATCCTTTTCGACAATTTCCATTACAGTGTCGTCGGCTAATATGGAGGAAATGAACGCAAGAGCTACCGCGATGTAAATAATCATCTAACACACGCATGCGGTTTAGTGAGGTAAATCGACATAACGAACACACATTTGACCTATATATATA
>WURV02175223.1:0-13891 GCA_011762755.2 Epimenia babai | reverse complement strand
GGGTGGGTACCGCCTAGGGTGGGTACCGCCTAGGGTGGGTACCGCCTAGGGTGGGTACTGTGTAGGATGTGAATTCTGTGTACGGTGTGTTCCCATCCAAACTTTATACTGTTTAAAGCAGTGCATATAGTGTAGGGTGAATTATATTATCTCGGGTGCGTAACCACATCGACCACATCGAGTGAGTCAGCGTGTACGTGTATCACGTCTACCGGCGAAGTGTGGCCATCTGTGGCCGTCTGTGGCCACCCATCACGTTTACAGCATGATATCTACGCATGAATCATACCGTTCACCGCTCCACCCGCCAGGTCCTGCCCGGAGTTCTACCAGAACATGTGCCGCATCCAAAAGTGCGTCACATTCAACCAGGTCAAGGGCATCTTCGGCTTCGGCGACAGCGATTGTATCGGGAAGATCTCGTTTCCTGCGATCCAAGCCGCGCCGTCATTCAGTTCCTCGTTCCCTCACGTGTTCGGGAGACGTAAAGATGTCCCCTGTCTCATCCCGTGTGGCATCGACCAGGTTACCTCCCATCGTGATCTATGACATTCTGTGATGTCTTGCGACATTCATTAAACGCCTGTCCAATATCGTCCACGTAAAATTCGAAATTCTTTCATTTGTTATTATTCATTCACATATTCATTCATTCAGTTATTTATGTATATATTTTTTCTTCAGGGTTTCTCCAAGACCTCTCGTTGTATGTCCTCTTTGCATTCTAACTCTTCATTTTAACGTTATTTTATGTAACAATTTTCATTTTCGTGATTTTACACTCTTTGATGAGTTCATGTAATCAGTATAATTTGCCACATCCTGTCGAACGAATCAGTCAAATTGCACATGATTTTCCGTGTTCGAGAAATCAATAGGGAAAACGTTTAGTTTTTGATGATGTCACGGATGCAATACATTAATGTTTTCACTGAGTCTGCAATACATGGATGATGCAACTGCTGGAATACATGCAATACACGGATAATGTCTTCGAGTGTGCCATACATTGATGCCATCACTGAATACCCGACGATGTCACAATGGCAGGACCCGTATTTCCGCATGGCACGCGACGTAGCTCCCCGGCTTACATACCAAAAACCGGCCCTCCTTCACTCGGTTTTCTTCCCGGCCCTCCAAGGTCGTCAGACTAAAATGAGCTCAAGTGACCCTCTATCCAGTATCTTCCTCACGGACAGCAACAAACAAATCAAAGACAAGGTACCTGCTCGGTCACGTACTTGTCTTTATGAATACACTGTGATAAATGTGTTAATGCCCTTTATATACCATTACACCCATTAATGCCCTTTATATACCGTTACATCCATTAATGCCCTTTATATACCATTACACCCCTTAATGCCCTTTATATACCATTACATCCATTAGTGCCCTTTATATACCACTACATCCATTAATGCCCTTTATATACCATTACATTCATTAATGCCCTGTATATACCATTACATCCATTACTGCCCTTTATATACATACCACTACATCCATTTCAGTATTTAAAATACTGTAGACCCTCGTCCTCCCTCATTTCTTGGGTCAAGTCAAATCGATGGCGGTAAATGAGTGTGGCAGAGGATGGCATGAATAAGTGAGCATGACATCGGGACTTAAGAATTTTGCGGCAAGAAGTGAGGTTGGCAAGCGAATGAGGGGCGGTTATACGGGGGTCTACTGTACTTATTTGACCGGCAGATGTTTTTTAAGGCGAAATGAAGGCTTTGGGAAAAATTCCCCGGTTCATGCAAATTGAAACTTGCGACCTTTCACAGTGAATATTGGGTTGTTTACATTAGCCTGATAACTTGTTTGCTGACAGATTAATAAGTACGCCTTCTCTGGCGGAGGGGACACAATCGAGGAACATCGCGAAAAGGGAGGTAATTGCGACATCGATGTGTCCTACCAGTATCTGAGATTTCTCATGGAAGACGATGAAAAATTGGAGCAGATCAGAAAGGTGGGTAATTTGTAATTTAACTGAGCATAACTTCAAAACTAGACACTGAACAAAACATAGAAATGTGTGTAAAATATGAAATTATCTATGGCATTGCACAAAGAAAACCTGCAGTGCATTTCTCACTATGTGGATATAGAACTATATGGATATATCATGCATCCTAGACCACCCCACCACACCCAAGTCACATTTCCCCGAGTCTATATTCTCATAGAACGGATTGTTTTGAGAAGGTATGTAATGAATTTATATCAATTATAATTATAAGTTATTGCTATAATTATCGTTATTTACTCGAGAATTGGTTCTTCAACTCTTGCCAGATTTAAAGGTTTTAAACCGATGTTTCGCCGCAGGACTATTCGAGCGGCCAGCTGCTGACCGGTCATCTCAAGAAGGAGCTCATCTCGATACTCCAGAATCTGGTGACGTCGCACCGGGAGAAACGCGAGCGGGTCACGCCGGACGTCGTCGACCAGTTCATGTCTATACGCAAGCTCAACTTCAATTTCTGATGTCTCTTACCTACCTCTCGATTATCCTAATTCGCTCACTTCGCGAGAAATCGGCAACAAAAATGTTTTGATTCAAGAGAAGATTGATGAAATAAGGAGGAAAAAAAAATATATATATATATACACACTATATATACATACTGTATAGGCCTTTTCGACTTGTACAACAGTACAATATGGGATTAATAAAAAGCTACCCCATATTTACCCCTATAATGCCCATCCACCTCTCTCCATATACCCCTCTCTAGGTACAGCACTGAGCTTGCAAAACAACACTCTGTAATATGAACGTCATTTTCCAGATAGAACTTCGACGAATATTATTCTAATAACAACTCATTTAATTATTTGTTGTAAAGTGTGTTACACGTGCTTCTTTTGAATGTACCTCCGTTTTTGTTAATAACCTAGCTACAAAATAGATTATTTCAGCCTTCCAAATTTGGCATATATCAATAATACAACGAATTTTTGAAGCGTTACTCGTAACTGCTGTTCTTGATCCTAAATGACTTTCATTCTTGGCTTTCGTTCAATGCTTTCGTTCGGCTAACGTAGAATTGAAGCGGAAATTGAAGCGCTCCATTATTCTCGCTGATGAACATACTTCAATACTTCATATCAACCGAATGACATATAAACGATTCCAGTGTACTTAGGATAGCTGTCAAACACACATCAGACAAGTTGGAACCTCAGAATAACTTTTCCCTATGTCGTATAATCGTTAATCTGTGTGTAGAGTCGCATGTTATCTACATATATGTACATATGTACATGCATAGTATACATCTTAACGATATTCCGTCAATGCATGCTGGGTAATCCAACAGATAAAATATCGACAGATTCCATGATTTCAGTTACACAAATTATTAGAATTGTCGGGAAATTGACAGAAGAATAAAACAAATAAAATTCCATTTCGATGTTAGGGATGGCATTTGATATTTTATTACATGTTGTTATTGCCATGCTATCAGTTAACTTTCGCTGAAACCTGTTTTGTTTTGTTTAACCCTTTATCCTTGACCCTGATATTTCAACCTTGTTCCGTTTGTTACTACACGAGATATAGAAAATGGCAAAATTCTAGATTCTACCGAATGCCAGTTCGATGTTAGATAGTGAAAATTTTACAATAGCAGTGTTACTAATGTCATGTAAGCTATAAGATACCTCTGTGTATAGTATGTCGTCTATTTAAGAGCCAGTTTATTCCCCCTGTTCATTTAGTCTCTATTTTAAACTATAGTACTCAAAATTCACTAAGGATTTTACGATGTATTTGAATGAAATATTGATTGAATCTGATAGATAAACACACAATGACGTATCAGACCTGACCACTGGATATGGAATGGATGGATAATGTCTTGTGGCTTGGGTAGTTCGGATTCCAAAGGCAGTCAGGAAAAAAATATTGGTCCTATGTCTGTTATCATCATTGTCATCATCATCATCATCACATCACCATCATTATCACTGTCATCATCACTTGATCATCACATCATTATCACCTTCATCACATCATCATCATTATCACCATCGTTGTCACCAGCTAACAATTTTCTGTAACATCGTATTAAACACAATCTGCCAGCTTTATAAAGGACCGAAATGGCCCAGACAACGGGTTAACCCCGGCCTATTTGTGTAGATGTACTTTTGTGCAGTAGGGTGGACCGACACATCGCTTCCTTAAGATCCCTGTTCCCTCTCACTCCCTCTGTACCGGCGTCTGGCTTCTTTTGTGTCATTAAAATTAACCAATACACTTTTATTTATTGAAAAAAAATGTTTGCGGATTTTTTTTGGTAAATAAGTTCTCATAATCAACAACATGTAATAGCTCGCATATTGTGACATCAGAAGTGCTAAATTTAGGTCATCAATGACTGCACACATGAGGAAACTTTTAGAGACAAAAGGTTACACTCTGGGAAAACTTAAAAAGTGTGGATCACAACCACTGACAGCAAGATGTCCATTCTTTATAATCATTCAGAGGCTCCATTCAGTATGGACTATAACTAATTATATAACTACGTAACTTTATATAACGTCTAAATAAGAAGGGATGAAAAAATGTTTGTACAATTATATATCTATATTGATAATAGTCATCTGAGTTTATAATAATGTTTAGACAGAATGATTAATTATACACTGACTGTCCATGTAGTGAGTTTACTCAGAGGCTCCGTTAGCGGAATTAGTTCAGTTGTGAAGCGAATTAAAATCGGCTATAATTGGCACAAATAACCACAGCTTCATCTCTGTCGGTAAAAGACTCAGTAAATCCAACATCCTGACATGTTGGGTCATCCATACTGTTGCAGATATGAGTAAGGAATGGTTAGAATGGGTAAGAATAGAAAATTAGATCAATACTCATGTTCATAGTATAAAATTTGTTCCAGGAAACACTGAATCCTGGCTTGGATTCTGAGGTTCACAAAGTTTGTTGGATTTGTCAGTTTTTTGTTTAATGACTTAATCAATTGACTCGCTCGGCCATAAGTAAAAGCTAATCGCTTGCATTGTCCAGTGGCTCGAGCCGTGACATACTTAGTTTGGCCTAGGATACCATGGATACTCTTGTTGAGCGACCTGCACTTCAAGCTGGTTTATGGAAACCTGTTGATGGTCACCCAGGCCTGCACTGAAGGCTGGTGGATTTCATGATCAGACTGGATGTCACGGAAACCTGTAGATGGACACTCAAGTCTGCACTGAAGGCTGGTGGATTTAATTATTAGACTGGATGGTTTATGGAAACCTGTTGATGGTCACCCAGGCTGGCACTGAATGTTGATGGATTTCAATATTAGACTAGAAGATTTTTGGCCACTTGTTGCTGGACACCCAGGCTTACACTGAAGGATTGTGCGTATCACCATCAGACAGGCTTGTTAATGTATGATACCCATGCTTGTTGCTGGCTAATTTTACTAAATGGCGAATAATTTCACTCTCAGACTTAGTTAGTGATGGATATCCAGGCTTGCATCAAAGGCTTGTCTATTTCGCCATTACAGTGCATTGTATCTGAATACCCGAGGCTTGCATCGAAGGCTTGTCTATTTCACCATCAGACTGGTTTGGTGATGGATATCCAAGCTTGCATTGAAGGCTGTTGTATTTCATGAAATGGTATCTCCGTCATCTCTTCATAATCTTCAGTAGGTGACTCCCCTTTTTCAGCATCGCCAGTCACTGCCAAACTTTTACCTTTCTCACATTTAGATCTATTCTCTTTTTTGCCTCTTGATTTTACCTTACGATGCTGCGGCCGATTATCACCCTTCTCATCAACACTAGTCTCATCAAATGCGAGTTTCAGTTTCGGATTCTTGTGAACTGCCATGATTATCTCCTCTTGAGCCGATTCAGCAGAATGTGGATCATCAAGAAAATTCGAAACGGACGAACAATCTTCAGCCATAAGAGCACTAAGTTGTTTTATAGCCTTCACTTTCTTATCTCCCTTTCCAGTCTGAACATCCCTGACCTTTCTGTGATTAGCTTCCTTATGGAGTGCGACTTTCATGGCATCAAGTTTACCTCCACGTAAGTCATCGAGACACATGTGGATCGCTTCGAGTGTACTTGGATGTATTTCATTTCCAACAAGAACTAGCTTTCTCAGTTGAACGGGATAGTTCCGCACCAAATGTAGCAGCAGCTGAAAATCACAACCAAATTATTTAATTGAATCTCCAAAATTTGAATGTAGTGGAATTTTCCATGTAAAATGAAGTTAAATGCATAGAAAATATTTGCATTCATGGAATCAGAAACCACTACCTATAAATGACCACTCTGTGTTCTGCCAAATAAGGTACCAAGACGGACTTCCGTATGTGTATTTGGATGTTTAACACCTTAAGAACAGAAGAAGTGAGATTTTGAGTCCGAATCGAGCCAGGAAGACAAGAATATCTAAACAGCAACATTTATAAATATGAAATATGGTTATATCATGATATTAGTGCAGATTTGCAGATTAGAGGTAGTGACAGTAGTGGTTCGATAGTTGGATTCGAATCCAGAAGACCCAGCATCGAATTCCGCTTTAATCATTTCACTACATGTGGCATTTATCAGGTAAAAAATACCTTAAACCACGGATCTATCCATCACCTGGACCTCACCGATCTAACTATCACCTAGCCCCCACAGATCTAAATATCACCCAGCCCCCACAGATCCAACCACTACCTGGCCCCAGGTGGATTTGACCATCCCCTGGCCCCTAAGCCGATGTGATTACATGGTGTATCGTTATCGAGATTACATTTCAGCTATTTGGATAAAGTGAACTTTTATTTTTACGTTACAACTAACATCTGCCGAATGTTGCGTCAGCTGGGTGCACTCGAGATCCAGGTGTTCCAAGTGTTTGCTGGATGCAACAAACATCGCTAGGCAACCGACGCCATAGTCACCGAGATTGTTGTAATCCACCTGGAGTGATCGGAGGCTAGCGCAAGAGGAGAGTGCCACAGCAAACCTCGCCCAACCCATCGATGATACTTTAGGGTTAGAACTCAACACGAGATCTTGCAGACCTGATCAAACCCAGTGTCTCCCAATTTGTATGAAAATTGTAACCATAAACAAATCTTGGTAAATCACTGACAATACCACAACATGCATGCCTCTCGGTCTGTGAGAGGTCATGTATCTGTACAGTGAGAAGGGACAGTGAAATAACGGGACAGTGAGATGAGACAATGTCACAAGACAGTGAGACACTGAGATAACGGGACAGTGAGATAACGGGACAGTGAGACGAGACAACAGGACAGTGAAATAATGGGACAGTGAGACGAGACAACAGGACAGTGAGATAACGGGACAATGAGACGAGACAGTGTCACGGGCAGGCATAAAAACTAGCCACATCAAATCGAACTGAAAGCCGTCCATGATGGGCAGATGAAGTTTAGGCAATTTTTTGGCTGGAAAATTCCACATATAGACTGGCTTTAACGGAAATTTACAAAAAAAATACAGATAAAGACAATTTGCTGACCATCGGTGCATGTTAGAAATGGTGTATACTGTGGTATTTCACTTGATCTTTAGACTCCATTGTATATGATAGCATGTAAAATAGGCACCAAACCTAATTTTGGCCCGTTTGAAGGCAGCAGCATACATATCGCCTCCAGACCGATGTCTCCGATATTGCAGTCACCAACATCAAGGGACACGACTCTTGGGTGATTATACAATGCTCCACATATTAATTTGGCTCCTTCATCTCCAATAGCGTTGCTATGTAGGCTGAAAAGTTCATTAACAGTGGTGATAGCAGATAAATATAGCTCTGAGTGTTGGAGCAGAACCAATATCCTACAGCCTAACAAGAGGGGAGTGCTGCTGAAATTACAAAACAAAATGGTAAAGTAAATTGCGTATAAAAAATAAAGTATAAGTATATGGTCCTTATGACCCAATTAAAATGTACGTAAGGACAAGAAAGCAATCTTTAATTAAAATTTCATTTTGTAGTGAATATCACAACAAAGTCTTTATGTACTAATAACATCTGTAAATCCTTCACCCTCGGTGATATATTTTTCCTCAATTATACCAGTAAATATGACCAGCTTGCTGGCATATAGCACTTTTATTTTACGTAGAATCTTATGGTGATAGATAAATCATTTGACTGGTACAGTGGTTTTACTCTTACTGCAATAATACTGTAAAAAACATCTTACAAAATATCCCGAAGACTGTGGTTTCCGATAAGTGCCTGGGTAAGCAGCTCTACTCTGAGGGGAGTATTCACAACCCCGAGAGCGCAGTTCAGTTGCAGCAGCGACTGACACGTCTTTACCGAGTGCATCAACCGCTGAAAGTCACCGTCGCTCACTGTACATCCTCGCACACACAGAATTCTCACGTTGTTTTCATCGAGGCAGTCGGTAATGTCTTGTACTTCTACGGACGTGAGATCTTGCCCGACTATTTCGATATCACCGGCAAGCATACTGCATACTGTTACGTATTGTACTACACTATACTTTGACTAGGACACGCTACATTCACTTTGATTACATTCACATTGTTTACCTTTCTGATAAGCAGCTGCTACGCGACGTAATGGCAAGGGACGCTACTCAACCATGGTTCAGTGCGCCAGGGGAAGTAATTCGTAAAAATACCTACACGCACTTTTAAGTTTGATATAATGTTGCCCGAACACAGACAAAATTTGCGTCTTTAGGACCCCAGCGCCCATGTAATACATGTATGCTCTTATTTAATAAATACAACATGCCTGGAGTGAAATATAGTGTTGTACGATCTATAAAATTTACCAAATGGTAAGGTTACATTATAAATATACGTAATTAATGTACTGATAGGCCGAGTGATGCCGTAGTCTGGTTTATAATTAGCCTTCCACAAAGACGTATTATGAAACTAAAATTATTAGGCACATGAATTTTTTTGTGATGTTCAAAGAATCATCTGATTGTCACCCACCACGTCTGAGCACACACAGTAACCATCGTTCAGTCGCGTTTCTGATTGCAAGTACCAGTAAACAAGCTATCCATGTCGCACACAGGGTCGGCCAATACCGCGTTTTCACGACGACCCTACTCTCAACGAGATGGCGAAACAGCGGAGAAAACGCAGGATGACGACAGATTAATGAACATCCGAAACAGAACCGTCATAAAGCCCGCGCATAACCAGATTCTTGAGATGAAAAGCTTCCAGACCTCCCATGAGCAGACGCGCTTTAAAACGCCCTCTGGAGTTTCCTGCAATGATACACCCACCGGGTCACCTAACCCATGCTCAATGAATCTTTACTAATGCTTAAAAAGCATTTATTGCCCGAAAACCACAACTGACCGTTGAGACTGGTTATAAATGCAGCAGACTGTTCATCTTCAATGATTATGGCAACATACAACAACTAAAGCATATCTAATATTGTTCTCTATAATTCCTAATATGTATGTATGTATCTACCCCAATTCCCAATGACCTGCAATAATGACCCCCACCCCCCGGACTTTCCTAAATCCTAAACAGCGAAAGTCCCAAGTAAGATAACCAATCGCATGTCTGTAATGTAGAAAAATCGAAACGCAAAAACGAGAACAGAGTATCGTGTCCTTTATTTCGTGGCACATTTACCGCATCGACAAGACTAAATCAGAAAAAAGACAGTCACTAACGATCCTAAAAAATAAATCACATGACCAATAACAAGTTAAGTCTCGAGTCTTTTGACGATGTATCCACCAGCTAGAGTCCGTTTCCCGACTTAGTATTGCATCAAGTTGTCGGTGAACGCGACCGTTAGTCGAAGAGACCGAAGCCCATGTCGTCGTCTGACTCCTCTTCCGACTCAACCTTCTTCTCTTCTTTCTTCTCTGTACAAAACGACGCATATTTATATAGTTGTATAGTGGGGTGGTAGATCTCGAGTAACAGACCCGTCACCCTCTCTACAGATGAACTGGTTTTGTTGATAGCCTTTCTCATATACATCGGGTGATGAAGCTAATTTTTACGTGATTTGTGTGTGTACAAGGTTCAGGATCAATTTAATCAATTCTACTTAGTAGGTTTCGATAAAACATGTTCATAATGGAGAGAAATGCACAGAAAAAACCTAGACATCGGATGGGACTCGAACCCACGACCTCCAGATAACCAGTCTGGTGCTCTACCAACTGAGCTACAGGAGCAAGTTTTCTGCTGTGCATTTAGGTAACACCGTTGAGGTTAACGCCGTTTTTTAGAACCACTGACGTTTAAATTTCGAGTCCCATCAGGGTTTTTTTCTGTGCATTGCTCTCCAGCTATTTATAGAACCACATTGGCTACCCCCATTACCATCACGATGTTTATAATCTCCAACTGTTATACGAGACAATTAGACAAATATTGTAAGCTATTGTAAGCTGTCATCGCTACGGGTCGCTGCCAGCGCTACGGGTCGCTCTCATCGCGACGGGTCGCTGTCATCGCGACGGGTCGCTCTCATCGCGACGGGTCGCTGTCATCGCGACGGGTCGCTGTCATCGCGACGGGTCGCTGTCATCGCTACGGGTCGCTGTCATCGCTACGAGTCGCTGTCATCGCTACAGGTCGCTGTCATCGCTACAGGTCGCTGTCATCGCTACAGGTTAATGTCATTACTCCGCTCTAACCTTCAGCAGCCGGTGCAGCGGTTGAATCAGCTGCCTTGGCTGCCGCTCCACCACCAGCAACCCCACCTCCAGATGGAACATTAGCCAGTTTTGCCTCACCTGAAAGATGCGAGAAAGAGATAAACCGAATCTGTGTAAAGGTACGCTCACTGAGCGGGCTGTTTTAGACCAGTTGACTGAGTATATTTCTACAGTGCATTACTTTAGGTGCTTTACATTCAATGAATACTGCAACGTGGCGTATAAACAAGTAGACCCAACTTAATGCAGCTAAAATGAGTTTTCAATCAAGGAAGCTCACCAGAAATTTTATGTATTAACATTATGAAAATGAATTGTAGAATGTTAAGAAAAATTATGCTGAACTTCTGCAATTCAACTAACTAAAACTTAAAAGAACAAGAAAGGGTACAATCATGCAGCAGAAGGGTATTTTTGTTGAATATAAACTTTAGGTATAATTTCATATCTATTCAAAGTTTAAACCAAAACTGTATGCTGACAGTACTTGTATATTATGTGGCACTGTGCTTTATCTCACAATTAAGAATATTTTTTCATTCTTACCTTAAGGCCTAAAAGTTAGAAGTAACCAACAAATGAATCAATGCTGACAAAAACAGCATCTTTAGTGAAAATACAAGGCGGACTAAGTTTGGTAACAATGCGAACCTTCAGCGATGATTTCATTGATATTTTTCCCTTTTAATGAGTTGAGAACATTAGTCAATTTCTCCTTCTCCACCTCGATGCCGACACTACCGAGTATCTTCTCGATGTCATCTTTTGTTGGTTCAGATTTCCCCGCTAGAGTTGCGAGAAGGTAAGCGGCCACGTAACGCATTCTAAAACATTTCAACAGCCTCTTCTGTCACATTGACCACATATCAATATAATAACGTACCAACACAAGGCACTAGATTTATATTCACCAATCAATATAATAACGTACTAGATAATAATATTGATTTATATTCACCAATCTTACAAATTTAAAACTTTTCTATCAGGCCTGCAGAAATAGCTATTTCCATCTGACAAATTGTTGCTTTGTATATCATAAAGATTACACTGTGGGCATTTAGTTAATGATTAAGTCTGGGCAATTTGGAGATTTATACGTATGGCATCTGTAATAAACCAAATAAGTAAATTTTATATAATGCAAGTTCACAAAAGGGCGATATTGTCCGACGAACTACATTTTTAGCGTAATAAAAGGACGATAATTGGATCTATTGAATAAATTATTTAATCGGGTTATTTAAACATTTAATTACGTAATTGGGTTGTAAAGGCCGCCATGATAATAATTTCTGCTGTACAGTGCAGTGAATGGCAAGATGGGGGGGGGGGTCGAGCCCAGGTAAAATTAGTTCATCTAAATACCACATATAAAGTTACGACAAAATTATGTCCATGTCTCCGTCTACGATAATCGTCAAATAACGAACGACATGACAGTAATTTTCTCACTTTTAAGTCTTAAGACACGAAACGAAGTGCACGCTGTTTTCTGGTTGAAAGAAAGTGTTCCGTTTTCTCATTCCGGTATTACAAATGTTTACTTATTAACCAAAGTAACCTGACAAGCGAGTGTGTAGAATAAGGAGTGAATAATTTTTCAGAGAATAATAATTTTCTCACATTCCGACCGACGGTACTAGCTATTCTTTAACACGGTACGCTTTGAAATGTCCAAAAATTATGAATTGTGGGGAAAATATATAAAAATTATTGTTCCAGTTGATAATAGACGTGCTTCTTTGTGGCGACAAAACCCCTTTTTGCGGTGATAATAGAATATCGTACCTGTTAAATGGGTCGATGTTCTTTGAATAATGGGCATGGTCGGTCGAGTACCATACATAAAAAATATAACTTGAGCGATAAATTAAATATATTTCAACACAAAAGACGTATTGTGCAAAGTAGCCGGGCCAGTTTTGCTAGGGTATTCTGTAAGGTTTATACAGACATTGCGATCAAAATTGCAGAAGAGATACCTTCCGCGAGCATCTTCAACCAGTACAACGAGGTAGGCGATTAACCAGTATTAGTATTGCTTTTTCGTCACTATAATATACAATTAAAGACAAATATCATAACAATTCTTTAATGAAGATAACCAATTCGGTTCTAATAGAGAGAAACCAGTGAGATATCGTAGTCGGAATTGAATGTTGGTAGATCACCAGACCGGTTAATTGGAGGTCGTGGGTTCGAGTCCCATCAAAGGTATAGGTTTTTTATGTGCATTTCTTTCCAGCTCTTCATAGAACCACATTTGCTACCCCTATTACCATGGAATTGAATGTGTACGACTTTAGTGGTCTCACCTACTAGGATATATACGATTGTTACTCAATAATAAAGATCATACAAAGTGCTTTCTTGCTTGTTTTACTTGAATTTACAGAATAACCATGGCACTTTATAGTGTGGCATTCCTTATTACGATACTACCCAACGTCTTGATGTATCCAAATGGTGTTCCCGAGAAATCCTGTGGCGCCATGTACCCCGTGGGGCACATTGTCGACGCGCAGACTTCTACCCCACCTTACGAGATTGCCGTGAAGCCATCGACATACACTCCCGGCAGCAGGATCACGGGTGAATGATATTAACAATATATACACCGTGTTATCGATATACTTAATGGACATCAGAACGTCTAGAAAACAGCCCGGCTTAAAGGATTCTCGTACGATAATTCATTGTTTTCTTGGTAAGTTGGTAGCAGCTCGATATGTCCGAAAACGGCCAGGAAAAGTTTTCGCGCGATTTCGCTTACTGCCTTTACTGTAACAGCCACAGTTTATCACCATCAATATCATACCAACCAAATGCCAGAAACACAAGGCAGTCGAAAACAGTTAATCTCATTGTCCCAAGATCAAAGCCAGTACACTTCGGCGATCGTACCTTTACCTTCAACTCCGCTTTACTCTTTAATGCTCTCCCTCTTGATATGAAAAACATCTCCCACTCTCAACATTTTCAAGTCTAAACTCAAAACCCTCCTCTTCACCCATGCTTACACATAAGACTTACTGCATAGTTCATTAGTTTTTCATAGTTCACATAGTGTTACATATTTACATGTAATTCTTAATAATTCAAAGTAGTCATCAGCGTAAGTGTGTGTATATTGTACAAGTTTATTCAAGTGTAAAACCACCACTAGGCAT
>WURV02175212.1:0-13891 GCA_011762755.2 Epimenia babai | reverse complement strand
AACTAGTTTTATTGTTCGCGTGCGTTGACATCGCATGATGAAGGTAGAGTTAAAATGCACGTTTATCTACGACTGAAAAAATCGCCAACACGACTGTTCAATAAAAAGGCGGGATTAATGACAATAGAAGATCGTCATAAGATCGTGACGAATATGGGGTAAATATTCTAATAGAATCAAATGGGTCGATATCCAAATATGTGGGTTTATCTGCGGAGGGGATTTTCGGAAATTTTTGGTTATTCTGTGATCGTCGACTCGAAACAGTTTGCCACCGCCCCCTGAATTAGATTAATGTTTGTAGTATTTGCCCACTATTATCTATAGTTATAATATTTTAATCCTAGGAGATGCAAATTTCTATCTATAAGATAAATAACATGGAAATTTCCATTGACTCGAGAAGACAAGTGCCACATCAGCAGACGATCATTTTTCACGCAGAAATTGATTTTCTCTCGTGCGATTTCTTTTGGATAGCAGTTACGTCATGGCGCGTCGTAATCAAATTTGTGATCATCATAAAATCATTTTCTGCCAATGCACTTTTTTCAGATTATAAACTCTGTTTTACTGGTCACATGCGTCATATTTGGAACGCATGCCGCGATTTTCAACAAAATTTAATTTTTTGGACTTCGGACTTTTTCGCGAGCAATTTGTAATAAATGATGCCTTACGTGGCAACAGGACGTATCGTTTTGTAAGGAATGCAACTCACCATTACGGAATAAACTTTTAAATATCAAAATATCAATAATATATAAGATAGTAAAATTACCAATCATTTTTGGTACATTGAATTTGACGATGTACGGGACACATAGTTTTAGTTACAGGACACAAATCAAAACATCCTTATAGTGAAACATAAACGAAAAGTGACAAAATCATTTGGAGAAAAACATCCTGTATTCATCGTGTCCAGTTTGCAGTTCGTGAAATCTAAAATCACGTTAAAATAAATTCATTTCCGGTGTTTCACCAAGCAATAGGCATTTACCACCAGACGTTGGTTGGAACGTGCTGAATACCACGCCGTGAGCAATGCACAGCTAATACAACACCATCTCTGTAAATGCGTTTTGAAAGATAAACGCGTTTTAAGAGAAGTCATCATATTGCTATTCACTTTCATTTGCATTATTTACCATTTATAGTAATCTATTCGCGTTTTGAGAATACTCCAGTGAAAACCATAATTTTTTCTATAAATCGAGCCTGTGATGTTAAGAGAAATATCGCGCTTTGAATTCATTCATTGATTTCAAACCATCCATTGTGTTATGGGTGTACAAAAGTTTAATTGACTGATTAATTAAAAGCGAAATTTGTTATTTTAATGGACCGTAAATTCTGTTCCTGTCTGTACATAACTACTAAATTATTGTTACACTGTTGCATCTGTTGTATAATGATGTAGAAATCGCATATATATATGTATATACATACATATATATATATATATATATATACACCCAGGTATTTCGTTTGTTCGAACGGCTGTGATAAACTCTATTGGCTGATATAGAAAATCAGATTTCCCTGGACGGATGGACGCACGCCCATTTATAAACATGAAATCCAACGCACATTCCACGAGACATGAGCACTTTAATTCTGATTTAGTATAGGTAGGAAACATGTTACAAATGTTCGTTTGTAATTTTACCGTTTAATTTTAAGGCACGCGAGATTTATAGTCCTTTCTTTATATGTCTTACAACTTCAGGCACTTTCAGCAAGACCCTAATTACTAATAAACATGTTTTATTTAGTTTCATGTAGATATATTGCAATTTGATGAATGAGAAAGTAATATGATCCGTGTATGTCGTGTCATGTGATAGTCCGATATTTCGACATTTGATTGATGTCATTTCTTGGACATCCTGCAATACATCGGCCTCACTCCGACATTTTGTCCCCATTCCGATATAATTAGCTGAGATTTCCGTGAAAATTAGATAGTATTGTAACAATTACATTGAATAGAAAAATTAAATATTTTAAAGGACCATCCCTCCTCCCCCTATGGTCTGCGGCAATCGTACTTTATTGAAATGGTCCATACTCTGTTGAAGTGGTCCATACCCTATTGAAGTGGTCCATACCCTATTGAAGGGGTCCATACTCTATTGAAGTGGTCCATATTCTGTTGAAGTGGTCCACACTCTGTTGAAGTGGTCCATACCCTATTGAAGTGGTCCATATCCTATTGAAGTGGTCGATACTCTATTGAAGTGGTCCATACTTTATTGAAGTGGTCCATACTCTGTTGAAGTGGTTCATAACAGCTTCGACTTTGAAAACTAGCGTACTTCAACTTTTCATCATTGTAGTTAAAAGGCTCAATACGAGCGTACTTCGATTTTTAATCATAGTTTTAGGGCTCAATACGGGCGTACTTTGACTTTTATTCGATGTAGTATGTGTCCTCGTTATCCCTGGTGCCGCACGTAACGTATTTAGGTAACGATGCCACCACTCGAAATAAACTGGTCACTCATTCCCCAGTTCTGCCCCTATTGTTACACCATCACTGTATTAAAGCAGATACATAGTGCACTTATAATCAAGTAGAGTAGGCGAAAGGTTCAAATCCCAGTCTATACCAATTGTGTTTTTTGTACTTTATCGACAATTGCTCGGGTTGACTTAGCCGCCGTAGCTAAGACGGTGAAATTTATCTGTGGCAGCATGACTCGATATGCATTGGATAAAGTAAAATGTCAAGGGGGTTGTTGCTGGCTATTACAGAGCTCCCTACTCCATTACTCGTAAACTGCTGTCATTTGACAAGCTGCGCAGACGGATTCAAATTGCAGCATATATCACACTTTACCAATTATATTTTACTCTCATCTTTTTTTAATCCCTCTTTATATCGCGAGTTTTGTGGAAATGATGTACTTCATAGTAGGGAATAATTTGTATGAGTTATTTATAATATTTTTAATATTAATTGGCAATTACTCTTCTGTTTAATTTTCCTACCTGCGATAAAAGACTTTGGGATCAATTTTCTATTCCCGCATGAATAGTCATCAATAAAAATGGCATTTCCAAGATTGTAAATTGAAATCTATAAATCTATTTGTAGAAAATTGGTTGTTTTGTGGTGGAATATTTAAATTTAAAAATATTTCGTGGCAAAATCATTTTTATTATTGTGTGTGAAATTGGACTTACCTTTAAGCTGAGAAAAATTATTATCGAGGAAATTTGAATCGTGATTTTTCTTAATTATCAAAAGATTTAAACAAATTTAGCAATGGCTTGCTTACAATATCACGTTAAATGCCATTATGATGTTGAACAATGTCATTTTAATAGGGTTAACCTTCACATTATATTAAATCAAAGATAACCCACCTTCTACAATAATACATAACCGCAGTGGTAAAATATTCCCCTATTGCAAATACAAGCAATCTACTCAAGCATGAGACTGACGTTTCTGTCCATCCTAAATTGGTCATATTTTCATGATGAGATTATTTTTTTATTCGAGTAATGATTATTGCTGCATCAAATTAAATTTCCAAATTCCATATAATTTGCATAAATATATTGTATAATTTGCATAATTTTATATATATAATTTGATATTTGTACAGTAAAAATCATCATCCTGTATATATGTAGGTACATGACTGTATATGAATTTGTATATAGAGATGCATATATCATCTACATAATGTATTTGCCTATATTTAACAATTATTGTTGCGTACAGAGTAATTTAAAATGTTTTAATCCTGTATAGCCCACAACTGTTATTTCTTACTTCAACAACAAAACAATAACAATTGTTTTACCCATAAGAACCCTGAATTCACTATCGAGTTTTTGTGTAGTCCACGATGCCATCAGTTTAACTGTTAATTTTATGATTTTGATACAACAGCATGAATATATGAATGAAATATTAACAAACATCATGTTCCACCCACAGTTCTTTTCTGTTAATTTTTTAACCCATGTCCGGCTGTACTTGAAAACATCCTTATGAAATAAATGTCAAATGAAGCAATATAATGGTACAAGGGTTAAGTTCTAATATTACTGGCGCAGAAAACCGGATCACATCGATTTGTCATCTGTTATAAGTTTGTTTTTAGCATAAACATGGGAACGACATGATGGGCTTGAAAGCACTTTTTGCTCAAAAAACATGAATGGTAGGAATACTGCACGCGGAAGCAAGGGTTCACAACCGTTACCCCTGGTTGAGTTTTCTGCGCTGATCTTGAGTCATTTATCCCTGATTGATGGAGTAAACCCCCCCGTTTCTAAAATCGGTAGATATTTCATATCTGTAGCGTGATATACGAGCGGTGCTGGTATTGTATCTTCACTGAATAGCTGCCACAAGCATGCATCGTTAATCGCATCCGAGAGCCTTTTTTGGCCGATACTTGCGGTCTATAAATGTTGTACTATACCTTTATCTCTTTACATTAGGGGTGACAGGCTAGACTGGACATCTCGTTATAATTCCCATTATATAACCTCTACGCTCTCTGCCCCCATAAAACCTATATGGACTCATTTGCATGTCATCAGCATTCATGGCATCACTGCCATTCGTATCATCACAATTCATGTCATCGCCATCCTTCATATCCAATATTTGTGCAACACCGAGTCAGCACCTATTTTTGCTACAATTAGTAACTCTTCGACAATCTTTAGCGGGAATCGGACATTCACGAGTGACGGTGTTTACTAACAGCAAACAGCCACGATTGTCACCAAAACATCTCGTGTCTTTCATAACTCAACCGGCTGTCGTGACCAGTCATGGATTAACGGTAGAATGTTGATAAAATAGTTAATTACCCTTTATCAACCACTACCGTCTCTCTACCTGAAACTATCCCTAAATTCATCAAATTAAATCTGACAATGATTTGCGGGACTTTTTTCTATTATGGCACGTTTTCAAATTCATTAAATTTGGTAATCAAAGCTATATCTAATTGCTCTTCTGTGGAATATCGAAATATTATTTGCTCTTTACCTTACCTCGTTGCTCTATCATATCACCCGACATGCTTGAGTCATCTTTATATCAGTTAGCCAAAAGGCCATTAGCATTTATTTAAGATAGAGTTAGCGTAATTAATAACCCATACCTCAATATTCTTGATATTAATGTCTACACGAAGTAAAACAATTTTCTTTAATATTGTAAATTCATAACATTTATTAAATGTACAGCATACAGCATACACTATACACGATAAATACTCCTACGTCTTAAAACCGATTCAATGGCTAACGAAATACGAAATAATACACGGAAATACACTCAAATATATTTATACACATGAATGGGAAGTCACAAATAGTAATAATAGCACATTTCTCTTGTTAAAACGACAGAATTTACACATTATTCAAGTTAGCTAGACATACGTTAATCCATTGGTTGTTTTAATCAACTTCCTTGAGCGAGTTTTGACCAATGATGGCCGAGTGTCTTCAGCGAGCCAAGCGACACTGATACGATAAAGTAAATTGTCTAAAATTAAATTTTCTACAAATTTGATATTTGACGTTTATATTTAATACACACATTTTCGGCATCGATTTAATTTGTAACTATCGTATAACAGGCCAAGGGAAGTTTTAAGCAAGGACTCGATTGTGGAAAATAACAAAAAATTAAGTCACGCACACACGGAAAACCCCGTCAGGGGAATGTCAAAAATTTTGCGGTACCTTTTTGTCTATATGAATAATTGTTTTAGTACAAAATAATAGCCCTACACTGACACAATCTGTCATGTGGCCATTCTTGATGTAATAAATGCGGGGATATGATTAGAGGCCGCAAGCGACTCTTTTGAAAAAAAGGTCGCCGTTCCTTCGTACTTACCGTATGAAATTTTGTACTGGGTCACAATGCCTAGAGACTTGTTCACAAGGTCTAGAGACTCGATCACATGGCCTAGAGATTCGATCACAAGGTCTAGAGACTGGATCACATGGTCTAGAGACTGGATCACAAGGTCTAGAGACTGGATCACAAGGTCGAGAGACTGGATCACAGGGCGTACAGACTCGATCACAAGGCCTAGAGATGCGATCACAAGGCCTAGAGATGCGATCACAAGGCCTAGAGATGCGATCACAAGGCCTAGAGACTGGATAACAAGGTCTGGAGACTGGATCACAAGGCCTAGAGACTGGATAACAAGGTCTAGAGACTGGATCACAAGGCCTAGAGGTTAGTTGAGATCCGATGCCCGATCGTCCGCGTGCTAAGATTGAGCGATGAGATCGGAAGATTACAGGTGACCGTGAATAACGAAATACGGGGAAGCGCGATACGCTGAGCCAGGTGTAGAGAGTGGTCGTCATTGCTTGGATGACCTGTGTGGAAAAATCTTCGAATAATATAAGTTGTTCGAAAGAACAACAGCAATCTGGGGGCGATTCCAACTGGATTCTCGTACTTCGACGACAAACGATCAGAACAATCACCATCTAGGATCGTTTCTAAGAGCTAAAAATGGCCGCGAGTTACCACCGGATTACTTTCTATGCAGTCGCGAGCAATTTTGCCGCGGGTAAGCTTTACAGAGTCCAACCACCCAGGTCGGGTGGCAATGCCGCGAAGTTCGAGCGAATCACAGCAGTATCCGGCACGTGTCTCGAGTCTTACAATGGCTCGAATTGGATTAGGTCTAAACGTCCCGCGCGGCCGCCGCTTGGACACGACGTCAGGGGATACAATCCGCGCGTGATTCACGCCGCGAGTGATCTCCCCTGTCGAGGGAGGCTACGACGACAGCGACGGTGTGGTGAGAGCGTGAATAATGGAAGGCGAATGCATGTGCGGGATCTGTGTTCTGTTAGTGACGCTATATGAAGGGCCCGGCGAGGCTGTCGATGGTGTCGTTTCCGCGCCCACAAAAACGCCTCCAGACCCACGCTGTCGCTTCAGCGCGTGCTTGTGCCTCGACTCGTACATGTACTTCTGTAAACGGATGTTTGTTAAACTTTAGTTGAAATTAAATCTTATTGATTTATAGTGCCATTTTAACACATAGCTATCAAAGACGCTTTACAAATTTATCAAAAACTATGTCAAACTAAAATACAGTTCAAAGACACCGTGAAAGTAAACATAATTGAATGCAGATGGATGAATCGCGTATATTATCACAAGAAAATGACAAATATATCAGTGTCATACATAAAGGTAAAGGCGAGGCTACTTTATAATTAAATGTCAGTCGCACGTACAACATTGCCCTGTTACTTCCTTAAGATATTTTTATAATAAACCATTCCACGACAAATCTTTCTCAATATTCAAGCACGGAAATCTTGCTCATTTCCTATTGTGGAAGGCGCGGGAAAAAATCCATGGTTTATGCTGGCTCGAACTAGCAACCTCTCGCATGAAAGGCAGCGCTTCTAACCACTGCACCACCGGCGCCAACTAATGCTAAAATAATGCAAAATAATGCTACAGTAAGTTTAAACTTTAATTAAAATACGAAGAGGGGAATCGTACAGCGTAATGTGCGGTATCCTCTACCCTAATATAAGTAGATTAACGCTTAGCACACTGTTGTCACCGAATTGCATTGTTATAGTAATGTCATGTACAGTTGTCAGTGTGGTGAGGGATGAGTTTACATTATATTTGAGATACATTGAAAATATAAGTGGCTGCTTGATTAAGTAGGATTGTGTCACTTGCATTATTTAATAAAACAGAGAACAGAGGTGAGACAGATAAACAATGGCAATTTAATAATGTGTTCATAATAATGATCATCAATATCACACTCCCGCTCTTAGTCTGACTAGTAAGTTTCCAGGAAGCCGCGTTAGTCTCATGAAGATATGCAAAGATTAAGGAACACCTTTTAAAACTAACCATATGACATAATACATAACTATCTTACTTAACTTAGTCTGACAACTACTACAATTATCATTATTATAATAATGTATAATATATTGCACGGCAACATCGATACACCCCCTAAATTTTTCATTGTCTCTCCCTCATGCTATTCAACTAGGGGCGCAAATATAAAATACCTCGTCCCTGACTGCAACAAAAATGTATAAAGCAATTCATTCTTTCCTGCAGTCGTTTCATATTGGAATGCACTCCCAATATCTATCACGAACGCCGCTACTGTTGCAACATTCCAGCATGGGCTCATGAGCCTAAGGCTCACACCATGAGACTGGACCCCTCTATGTTTCATTGCCCTCACACTCATCTGATATTAAAATTTCTCCCTTTTTCTCCCTCTTTTCTTTACTGATGTACAACGTAGTTTTTATGACATCCCTGTTTCTCTCTCTTGTAAAGTGCGATAATACTCGCAGCGCGAGATATGCACGGTACAGATCAGAATCATAATAATTGATTTGTCAATAACGATAACCAGACGAGTGATGATAATATTGAAAATTATATATTTTGCTACAAAATGACTTGTTCGTCTTCTGATGAATATTCCTCCTGTTCGTCGCCACTATCGGTTGTTTCAGAACGTTGACTTTCGAAATCGCCGTTTCCGAGTTGGCTGTCAGTCTTTAAAACATTCGCCATTTTGCACAATGCGTCATGTGACTCTATGGTAAATATCCATCCGCTAAATGTCAGAAAGAAAAATGACAGCTGCTGATGCTGATTTTCTATCTCAAATTATTAAAGTATAAACTCTTTCTTAAAAAGCAAAAATGCATATTTTGTTAATCGACTTAAATTACCATAATACAAAAATCTATATTTATTATTTCGACAACAAGAAATTGTATTTGCATATAAGAACTATTTCTTTGAATACGGATTTGGGAAAATTCGACCTTTGTTTTGACAGTTGGGTGATTTCTCTAGGGCCGGCAAAATTATTCCAATTTTCAGTCTTTTATCACCCAACAATGAGATTTCTCCAGACAATACAATGCCTATTGTTATCGCAATAATAAAGTAGTCATAAATGGGCATACGCCAATCACCCTCTATTCTCGGTAAGCATCTCATGCTTATTCATTAGACATTATCATAATTTATTTGTTCCATGTTCCACTGATTCTTCCGGCATAAGATAAGCTTGTTTATATATCGGAACTATAAACTGTAGCATCCCTTGTATTGTTTATTTTTAGAATACAACCCATGTCTGCGTGTAGCATTAATATGAACTAGCAATATTCTACCTATCGCTCGAGCCGCTCCTTCGCAGTCAGGTAATATATGCACATTGTATTATATATTATGATTAATTTTTATCATAATTTATTCTTAGCTAGACCGTGTCACTTGGATCAATACACACTGCATATAAATTCACTGCTGCTACATATGGATGGATTGAACTTTTAAACATGAACAGAGAGTTTGAGAGGCTCTATTTTAGCAGATTTTTGGGAAGTTTATATACTCAGTTACCTACCAATGCCCTATTTTGTTTTGTGTATATATCACTCCATCTTGAAGCATTTGGATTAATGGCCTCAGTTTATGATTCATTCAACAATATTACATAGCTTTGATTGTTCTAAAATTATGGTTTATCATTAAAACTTGTAATAATTATCAAATTTCATTATTTTTATCACATTCAAATTTATTTTATCCCATGCGGCATGACTGGTGCAGTGGTTAGAAGCACGGTTTTATATAGGAATCAGCACTACATTAAACTAGCATGAAAAATTGTGGTATTTGAATTTATAGGATTTGCATAGAAATGGGTAATACTAAATTTCATAATAGTAATTTATATTATGAAACAATATTGTAGGTGCCACCGACATTTATGAGCATTAATAATGTAACGTTAGGGGGGGGGGCACATAACTTTAGCAATTTGTTTAAAGGAAAACACTGAAAAATTACACTTTCGGTAAAGCTTAAATGCGTAACCACTGATTGGCTAATCTGGTAATCCACCAAATCAGTCTAAATTGGTTACTATTTTACAAAGCTCATTGTATCAAAAGGTGTAATATCGACAGGATGATTCTATTAAAAGGCATTATATTAGCAGGATGTTTCTATTAAAAGATATGGTGTTAAAATATACCCCCCCCCCCCGTTCCCATTTCGGGTTTTCTCCCTTTTGGAACACGAACTTCTAACTTGGAGATTATACTAATCTAATATAAGCAAATTAAGTGGTAACACCTTTATGGCTCACTGCGGAGATATCGATCACAAGTTTTCGAATGTTAGAACATTCTTCATCAGGTTCACAGCTCGTGATTTATATCTTCGCAGTGAGCCATAAAGGTGTTACCACTTAATTTGCTTTTATTTGAACTGACTCATACGGCTACCACAATGAGTACTAATCTAATATGATAACCAAAATGGGAAGTGTTTTAATATAATTATGGTGATTCTTTTTGCAACGAGTACAAGACGTTCTTTTGAAAGTGATGTGAGCATAGTTCTATTAAAATGTATATGAATGGAATGATTCGATTAAAATGTATGATATTAACAGGATTATCATATTAAAAGGTATGATATTATCTGGATGATTCTATTAATAGATCTTTCAAATACCATTGCTGTTAGCCCTCATGGTGGATGCGCTCCTGTTAATATATGCTACACTATTTATATACTTATTAAAATATTGATTCATATTGGCCAATAGCTACTTATGAGGCATCCTGTATTTTTCCTTGGTACGTTTATAGATCTGTATATGTACTCGTGTCTATTAACAATATCACATAGTGTGTCTCCGTCGGTGAATTTGCACTGACGACGATAGTCGATTTTTTTGTACTATTTCGAAGCCTGGCATTTTTTAAGGTTTTGTGATTTATTTGTCTTCTAGTATGTTCTATAGTTGGCACTAGTGGTGCAGTGGTTAGTGCATTCAAGACATTGCGAGTTCAAACTAGCACAAATTAAGTATTTTTTTCCCCGCGCCTTGCACAATAGGAAATGAACGAGATTATAGTGCTTGAATATTGAGAAAGATTTGTCGTGGAATGGGCTATGAGCAAAAATATCTTAGGGATATAACAAGGCAATATTGTTAAATGTTTAGACATTTAATTCAAAAAGCGAAGGACGGTAACACCTTATTGACTAGCTAAGATTATGATTAACACAAGCTTTCGTATACAAATATACTTAATCAGGTGCAGTGAGTTCTTGTTGAGTCCTTCAGCGACACAGTTGAACTTGCTGATGATTTTGAGTTCTTGAATTTCACGGTTCGTGCCCTTTGTTATCCGGCTAGCTACTTGCTCTAGTGGCGCCTGCTTGGCTTTCCGTGTTTTTCCATTGTTGGCACAGGGAATGTTTGTATCTACGTAGCCTCGATGTTTCCTCCGCCATTCTCCCGTCCCAGTATATATTCCGTTTGTGTCACCACCCCTATTCATTGCACCTGATGGAGTAAACTCTTATACGGAAGCTTGTACTAATCATAATCTTAGTTAGTCAATAAGGTATTAACATCACATTTTGTATTATACAATATGGTTAACACGGCAACCCACACCTCTTTGCTTGACATTTAATTATAAAACATAAAACCAATAAAACCAAACAGAACCTCACCTTTTCCCTTTTTTTTTATTATTTAAAATCCTCTTGACGTCATTGTTCCACCCGCCGCTAAAGCGTCGCGAACTTCATGGATTCCTGATAATTGATATCACGTATGAAATAAAGTTTACACATCACTAATGGATAGCATTGTACTCTTCTCCAGTTTGCCATAAAAATATCTGTAAATATTCATAAATTTTCTCTAATTTTTTTTAATATCCCTGATTACTAATATATTGAATATTTCTATATGTATTTGAATATTCATGAATATGTGTAAATATTTGTGAATAACTGTAAATATATATGCATATTCATGATACTTTGAATATCTGTGAAGATGCGTAAGTATCGCTACATGTCTATTAATATATTAAATTGTAGTTATATATCCTTAAATATCGTTCAATATTATCTAGAGAGTCAGATTTGAATATAGATATATAAAAACCATTTTAAGGAATAGCTTACAGTCCTCCTGCATTACACTCGTAGCTTCCAAAACAAAACACTATATCTGTGAATGAATAATATCCACTAAATATCCTAATATCCACATGTGCAATTACTTCCCTGGATTGGAAGTCTGTTTTAGTTTCATCTATTTTTTTAACTCACCTGAGCTTATACTCAGTGAGCTTTTCTGATCGGGCTTCGTCCATCGTCCGTCCATCTATGGGATGTTAATATTTTCTCTGAAAAATCTTCTCAAGAATGATTCATTGTAGGGCTTTGCCATTAGACAGATATTCTTCTAGGGTTGGTCTCATTTCGATTTTCTAACATCATATCATCTGACCAAGGGGAAGTAATTTCTGGCGAAGTTGGTCTTTTTCCTTAAAATATGCGATGGTAATTAGGGTATAGGGTTATAGGTTTTTTCCTGTGCATTTCTCTCCTTCCTTAAAATATGTTCTCAAGAACCGCTAGTCGGAGAGCTATGCAATTTGCCATATATTATCCTTGGGTTGGTCTCTTTTAGATTTAAGTGTTAAGGATATCAAACCAATTTTCTAATTTTACTTAAAAAATTTTCTCAACGGGCTTTAATTTTCTAAATGTTTTTAATGTTCCAGAAGAACATCTTTCGGCCCATTAGGCCTTTTGTTTTGATATCCGAATAAGTATTTTGAGTCCTGTTTGGCCTTTTGTTTTAATATCCGAGTGTCTGGAGGTTTGTTTTTTGACAGATATTGTCCTAGGGTTGGTCTCTGTTAGATTTATTTATGGTATCGTCATCGCAGCTAGGGGGAGTAACTTGTGCCGATATTCGTATTTTTCTTAAAAAATCTTTTCAAGAACCGTTTATCGCAGAGGTCTGCCATTTGGAAAATATTATCCTTGGATTGGTATCTCCTAGATTTGTTCATGGTATCGTCATCGCAGCTAAGGGAAGTAACTTGTGCCATTTTCGCATTTTTTTCTTTAAAATCTTTTTCTCAACAACTGCTTATCGCAGAGGTCTGCTATTTGGCAGATGTTGTCCTTGGGTTGGTCGCTTCTAGATTTGTTCATGGTATCGTTATTGCACATAAGGGAAGTAACTTTTGCCGATGTTCATATTATTCCTTAAAAAATCATCGCAATAACCGCTTATCGCAGAGGTCTGCCATTTGGCGGATATTGTCCTTGGGTTAGTATCTTTGAGATTTGTTCAGCATCTCGTCATAGAGGCAAAGTGGGGTAATTTCTATAGATTTTTAATTTGAAAATCCTTATCTCCATGTCAGCTTACATCGAAGGTCTGCCATTTGTCAGATATTCAGATTTGTTTAGGGCATCTCTGTTTTGGCAATTAGATGTGATTTCAGCGTAGGTTTTTTCCACAGATCTGTATTTTCCTGTTTCAGTGTCGTAATGGGTATTGTCGAGTTTCTTTGGCATCTTGTCTTGTTTCAGTATTGTAATGGGTATTGTTGGGTCTCTATGGCCTCTTGTCTTGTTTCAGTATTGTAATAGGTATTGTCGGATATCTTTTGCCTCTTGTCTTGTTTTAGTGTCGTAATGGGTATTGTTGGGTCTCTTTGGCCTTTTGTTTTGTTTCAGTATTGTAATGGGTGTCGGGTCTTTTTGGCGTCTTGTCTTGTTTCACTATTATAATGGGTATTGTCGGGTCTCTTTGGCGTTTTGTTTTGTTTTAGTGTTGTAATGGGTATTGTCAGGTCTCATTGGCCTTTTGTCTTGTTTCAGTATTGTAATGGGTATTGTCGGGTCTCTTTGGCCTCTTGTTTATATCTTTAAATCTTTTCCCCCTCTGTTTTTCTCTCTTTTTTTTTTCAGGTGAGCGTCTTGAGGCATCTTGGGCCTCTTTTTTAGTTATTATTTCGT